>CAUYPK010060742.1:0-27103 GCA_963574355.1 Loris lydekkerianus
TGGAGAGCTGGACTATAGTTCAAAAAAAAAAACAAAAAAACTATGAACAAATTCCTATGCACACTGCACATATCTTATTTTGAAGTAAAAAAACAAAACAGGAACAAATACAATCACACCGCTGCATGTGGCCCGCGGGCCATAGTTTGAGGACCCCTGGTCTTGGGCCTCAATATTTCAGATTTAAAGCGGAGATATTAATTCCCATCTCAAATGCTTGTCATGATGATTCACACTACCTGGCACAGTGCTCAGCACCTAGTGGACACTTGATAAGTATTTCCCTTCCCATCACATTGGTTTTTACCACCATTAGCTGCCCTCAGTGCCCAGTGAGTGATGCCTCCATATAGTTGGTATGTAGTGCTGCATTTTTAGCATGCCCTCTATCCCATGCTACCCTGAGATTGACCCAAGAGGACTCTCAGCACAACCTAGGGTAGGAAGCCAGTGATCTGGCCAGAGGAATAGTGACCTGGTCCTCTGTCCTGCTTTCCTTCTCAGGACGAGAAGCTCACTGTGACCCAGGACCTCCCTGTGAATGATGGAAAACCTCACATTGTCCACTTCCAGTATGAGGTCACCGAGGTGAAGGTCTCTTCCTGGGATGCAGTCCTGTCCAGCCAGAGCCTGTTTGTAGAAATCCCAGATGGATTATTAGCTGATGGGAGCAAAGAAGGGTAAGGAGCCAAGTACTAGGAAAGGAAAGGAACAAATGGGAAGGAGATACCATTCCAAGAGAAGGGTGTATGTTTATTGGGGATAATAGATTTGTAGGAGAGTCTGTGCTTTCTTTCCTAGCTCTAGCAGGTACCATTTTGTAACAGGTTATTTTTAGCCAGTAAAACAGGCCTGCTCTAGGTTATAATTAAAGCAGATCATTATCACATTAACCAAATGCTTGCCAGTTAATCACCTTGTACTTCATCTTCCTAGCAGATAGTAACTCCCCCTTCCCCCAGCCACCATACAGTTCAAAAGGCCAGGAAGTTCAGAGATAAAGAGGGATTTCATTGGATTGGGCAAGACTTTCCAAACAGCTTGGTGTATAAGAAATAGTCCTGAGGACAGAGTTCTCTTGAGTGACCCGAACCTCTTTAGGAAATCCTTTTAGGCACTGTTAGCGCCCAGAGTGTTCCTCTTAGGAGCAGGTGATATCAGACTTGGCAATCTGGGAGCCCCTGAAGTTCTGTTTCTAGGCCCTGAACTCTATCTTGTGAAGATAAGTAGTGTTACTTTCAGATAAAGAATCTCTATTTTTCTCAGGCACTGTGGCTTTTTTCCCCCCTCCTTTCCTTCCTGAACTGAGGCCTCTTTTCTCCCTGGATCTTTTGTATTTATACTGCTGACTGTAAGCCTCAAAAAGCCTCTTGGGTATGTGTGTGGAGCACTAGCTGGAGGTGAGATATAGGGAGGTGACATTGGGCCTGAGTGGTTTCTTTCCTTTTTGCAGATTGTTAGCACTGCTAGAGTTTGCTGAAGAGAAGATGAAAGTGAACTACGTCTTCATCTGCTTCAGGAAGGGACGGGAAGACAGAGGTGAGGGAGGGGTCAGAACAGCCTGTACAGACTGGGGAGGAGAAAAGGGAGCTCATATGTAATATGGAAGGACTCTCTGAGTTTGCCTCACAAACCCTGGGAAGTCCTGGGGGGAGGTCAGTTGTCCAAGGGGTGAGTAAAAGGCTTACTGCTTATTCATTCCTTCTTTGGGGTTTTCCTTTGATTTGAGCTTACCCTTATGTTTCTCATCACAATCTTTTTTGTACTTTATTTTCTGCAGCTCCACTCCTGAAGACCTTCAGCTTCTTGGGCTTTGAGATTGTGCATCCAGGCCATCCCTGTGTCCCCTCTCGGCCAGATGTGATGTTCATGGTTTACCCCCTGGACCAGAACTTGTCCGATGAGGACTAATGGTCATAGAGGATGCTTTGCCCAAGAACCACAGTGGGGGAAGAGGGGGAAGTTAGGCAGCCCTGGGACAGAGGAGAGGGCCCCTTGCTGTCTAGGGAAGGACGCTGAGGGTGTCAGGGTGAGGGTTGCCTATTGTGTTCTGGGAGTTGACTCGTTGAAATTGTTTTCCATAAAGAACAGTATAAACATATTATTCACATGTAATCACCAATAGTAAATGAAGATGTTTATGAACTGGCATTAGAAGCTTTTTAAACTGCGCTGTGTGATGTGCTCTATCTAGCCTAGGGAAGGACATTGCCTAGAGGGGAGGGACTATCTGGGTCTAGGGGCACAGCCTGGAGGGCTGGTGGCAACACCCGTCAGCTCAGCTCCCCTGCTATTGGACTTTATGTTTTGGTTATTAAGACTTGTGTATTTTCTTTCTTTGCTTCCTGTCACACCAGGGGCTCCCGAGTATAGGCTTCTCAGTTCCTGGGCAGTATCCTTGAGTTGTTTTTTGACACTCTACCTGGGCTTCTCTATGTGCATTTGTGTCTGGCCTGGAGTAAGCAGGTTTGTGTCTGGCCTGGAGTAAGCAGGTCTGACCCCCCTTTCTTTACAGCTTAGTGTTTGTTATTCTGGCATTTGGTTAAGCTGGCTTAATCTGTTTAATGTTATCAGTGCATTTTAAATAGGGGCATTGAAGTTTACTCCCACCACCAGGGTTTTTTTTTTGGGGGGGGGGGGTGCCTGGGCCTTAGAAAACACTAGCCAAACTCCAATTTGCAAGTCACATCAGGAGTTGCTCCTGGCTGCAGGCCCAGGCCCCAAGGTCTCCTTCCTAGGGTTACAAAGAAAGGGCAGAGAGGAAGAGGAATAGCAACTCAGGGCCTGGAAAAATTGTGGGGGAATCTGTCCTTGGGGACTGGATGCGTCTGGCTGGCAGAGTAAAATGCTTACTGCCTCCTCTTAACAGGTTCTAAATAGTGCCTGAGACCGTGCTCTGCAGGGCTGAGGGGTAGGAATGTTTTCATGGAACATCTTATTCTAAGGGGAGAGAAAGGGGAAGACAGCTAGAGTGGGTGAGGGAGATGGGGATGTCAGGGAGGCAAGTGTGTTGTGTTACTGTGTCAATAAACTGATTTAAAGTTGTGGTTGGTCTGTTCTTTATTCCTGTATCAGGACCAACTTCCTACCACTACTGTTTTAAAAGCCTAACCCAGGCGTCCTCAAACTGCGGCCCGCGGGCCACATGAAGTGGTGTGTATTGTATTTGTTCCCGTTTTGTTTTTTACTTCAAAATAAGATACGTATAGTGTGCACAGGAATTTGTTCATAGTTTTTTTTTTTTTTAAAACTATAGTCCAGCCCTCCAATGGTCTGAGGGACAGTGAATTGGCCCCCTGTTTAAAAAGTTTGAGGACGCCTGGCCTAACTGAATAAAGCCTGTGGTATATGTTCCTTAGGAAAAAAGCTGCAGCATAGCAGGGCAGATAAACTGGCCAAGGTCTCTGGGGCCACATTACACTGTCAAAAGTGGGGTTGCTAGGAGTCTGGGACACACTGCCAGAACCCTCTGGAGAGACAGGTTTGCTTCATCTGGAAGAGAGGCTGAACTCAGGATCCTACAAGTTTTAGCTCTTCTTTATATAGTTCTTTATATAGAAGGCTGGGTCCTGAAACTCTTGGCTTTTGCATGGAGCTGCCTCACACTTACATTCCTTTACAGGGGGTAGCATTCCCCTTCCCTATTCTTCTGTCCTTTTGGGGGCCCAATGGCCTAAGATAATGGTGTCCTGGCCCTTCAGTCACACTACAGGAGGCTAGAATCCCCTTTATCTCTGTTCTTTTAATTTCTTGAGGGTTTACTAGTATTTTTTTTTTTTTTTTCCTTTTGTTTCTGCTTTTCCAAGTGAAGGGGATGTTCTACCTGCTATAGCTTTATAACTATCTACTGTTGAGCTGTGGTAGTCCTTAGTTATGCTATGGGTCTTGGCTCATTTTCACATTGTTCTTCATGGTTCCTTCTGTTTTTACTCTGGGCCAAGTCAATAATTAACCTTGGACTCCACCTGGTATTCATTAAAAAAAATGAGCTCCAAACTCCCCCTCTCCCCCATATTACAGCAAGTCTGGAACTATAGACATTCAGTTGAAATCAGCAGGGCTTAAAGATGTCTTCCACTGAGCAGATCACTCTTAGAGGCGGTCTAAAGGCAGTAGACAGTTTAGAACTCAGATATTAAACTCAAACCCAAGGAATCTTCAAGACAGATAAAGAACCAAGATAAAACTTGGTCCTTTACTACACTCCCCTCCGCCCTCAGGTAGCAGAATGGATGGGAAACATGCTTACATGCCTGAGATTCTGCTGCCATCTGTTGGTGCTTCCTCTTCAATACAGCCAGAGTTAAAAGAAGTGAATAGAAATGCAGGCACCCAGTCAAGATCTCCTCCTCTCTTTTTTGAGAGAGAGTCTCACTCTGTTGCCCCAGGCTAGAGTGCAAAACTCCTGGGCTCAAGCACTCCTGCTTCAGCCTCCAGAGTGGCTGGGAATACGGGAGTCAGCCACAGTGCCTGAATAATTTTTCTGTTTTTGGTAAAGCTAGATGGGGTCTTGCTCTTGCTCAGGTTGGTCTTGAATGAACTTCTGAGCTCAAGTGATTCTCCCACCTCAGCCTCCCAGAGCGCTAGGATTACAGGCATGAGCCACTGCTCTTAGCTAATGTTTCATTTAAAAAAAAAAAAACAAAAAAAAACTTTTGTTATTAAAGATCACAGACAGGAAAGAAATATGGTACCTGAAGGCTGCACTCCAGTTAAAAAAGCAACTTAGAAAGTAGAATATTTGAGGATCGGTGGAGATAGGAGAGATATGTGAAAGGCAAACTAAGTCTAAATTTAAGAACAGGGACATTAAAAACTTTATTCAATAAATACAACAAATAATTTAAAAATATACTTCAATTCCAAAGCCAATTAAGAGGAAGAAGAGAGGGGAGGAAAAAAGGAGAAAAGGAAAACGGACTGAAGAATGATTTGGTTGGGCTGTTTCAGAATGTACCATCCTTTGAAATTCTGATCAAATGCTCTTGACCCATAAACCCTTAGCTCTTGTTCTGATGGGGAAGCCACAAGAGTCCACCAGCCAGGAAGGATCCTCTGGGCTCTGGATCAGAGCACTCTGGAGGCTGGAATGTGGGGTACTATTAGGGGAAGTTTCCCACTTACTCCTCAAAACCATCCATCCTAACTCCCTGGCATGTTTAAATAGTGCAAACTCTTAGGCAGAGAGCTCCCAGCTGCATAGTTCACAGATGAGTGTACAAAGCACCCAGGGGTCCAAAGCCACTTCGGTGAACAGGGTGAAGAGAGGAGAGGCCAGGGCATAGGATAGAGCTCCTGGGCTAAGCCAGTGGCCAAGTCAAAAAACAGTACTGGGCAGAAAAGGGCAAGTAGTCTGGACATGGGATTCAACAGCTTGCTGCCAGCTAAGAAGTTTGTGAAGCTCAGGATGCATATGGAGCAGGACGAGGAAGATCAGGAAAGCTGAGGGAGAACAGAAAAGTCAGGAAGAAGGAGGAGGCAGCTCAGCAGCAAACTCCAGGAGAAATAACCAGCAGCCCTCACAGATTTGTGATTGTCTCTTAAAAAGATTTATTTTCTCTTCTTGCCTCAATGTACAAAGGCAAAAAGAGTACAGTTTGTATATATATATATATATATATTTATATATATATATAAAAAAACAAGGAACTTGGTAATGTACACTTTACAGAAGGGGAGAATCAGGAAGACTGAAATTAAACCCAACAGAGCAATGCCAAAGGAACAAAAGTTATGAACAGCAACACTGCCCCTCCAGCCCGGGCCTCCAGCTCGCCCCAACCTGCTCCCAATGGGGGGGGCTGAGCACCAAGGCAAGCGGGTGGGCTGGGGCAGGAGGGGCTGGGGACAGGGCCTGGGAGGGGCTTGATCCCAGGAGGGGCCCATGGTAGGGAATCATTGGAAAGCTTCCTGGGATGCCCTAGTAATAAAATGAACAACAAAGGCCCAGAATTAATGGGGCCAACTAGCTGCCCAGCTAAATCTTGGTGGCATCAGAGTAGACAATAGGATGTTGATATAGGGTATGTGGTATAATAAGTGACATGAGTGGCCTCAAAGCCTGTATACAATATTCTCTAGCCCTTCTGCAGTATTAACTCCCAACTCCCTAAGGTAAGTCCTCCCACAGCCCCTTGGAGCCTGGAAAGAAGAAATTCAAGAAACCATTTCATTTCATAGGGTGCCCTCTTATCCTTCTGCATCTGGTTCTTTGAACTTGAGGTGTGTGAAGAGAGTGGGGTAAGAGAAATTTTATACATGTACATATACATGTACAAGGCAGGAAAAGGGGACAAAGGGAACTGGTACACCTTAAAACAAGAAGGAGATGAGAATCCTAAAGAGCAGCTCTTGATGCCTTGGCTGTCCCAGCTGGGGAGGAGGTTTTTTTCTCCCTTAGCTTCGCCTCTAAGGGAGCCCAGTGAGTGATGTCTAGTAAGGCCTGAGCAAGGGGCTCACAGATGGGCTTGGTCTGGTTGTCTGGGCCTTTAGCAGCAAACTTCCAGCCTTTGCTTGTGGGATGGAGATCCTTGCTGAGTGTGTCTCATCCCTTGGACCAGGTCATGGGTCCTACAGGTAGCACCCACCTATGTTTCTCTTCCCCATGTAGAGGGGCTGGAAGTGGAGAGCAAATCATTCACTCAGCACTGTCAAGGATCTCCACAGGTGCTGCTTCGTGTTATTTCAGGGAAAGAAGATTGGACTCAGCAAGGAGCAGGGACCATGAGGATGCAGTGCCAATCTGCCATTGTTGTGTTTACCTGCTGTTCTGGGCAGCTCCTACTTTTCAAGGAAGGTGTGGATATAAGAATCAAAGAGCCAAATGTTTTTGAGGAAAAAAAAAAAAGGAAAAGAAAAAGTTGTATCCTTCTGTAGAGACCAAGGCTGCCCAGCTAACATAGAAATTTCTCCTTCTGTATTACAGAACAAAGTGGAAAGGGCAGGAATGCAGGGCCATGCCTGCCCAATGAGAAAGAAAATTACTCCAACTGTTTCTTTACAATATGTACAGAGTATGCTGTAGGCCGGTGCCACAGATAAAAAACACACAACAATATTTAAAAACAAACAGGAACAGATGGGCCCTTGGCTCTACCCCACAGGAGCCTGGGAGGGGTTAATCAGGCTGAAATTTAGTCATCCTCTTGGCACGGTGACTCAGATTAGGTAGGGTGAAGCTGTCTATACCAGCTACTTCCATGGATGAAAGGGAAGTCATTACTCAGAGCACTGCCCACAGGGGCAGCAGGAGGCAGAAGGGTTGGTGGGTGTGAGGAGGGCCTGCCAACGGGGTCTAAAATGGGGTTTTTAGGCAGCGTGCAGAACTCAAACAAAAACAAGGGCATGGAAACTTCAGGGAAAGGTCTATAGGTTGGAGGGACTCCCTGTGGGCACATGACCCTGAGCCTATCTATGTGAAGGGCTCCAGGGTTCTTGGAACCTCTGGGCACTGTGCTTACTGTCCCCTACCGCCTTTTCTCCAAATTCAGTCAGAGCCAAATTCCTGTTCTTAAATTGTCACTTTTGACACTCTGGTCACAAACACCCGTCATAAGGCTAGGCTGGTATCTGTTAGTCTTTCTCTGTCTAAATCCAGGGGTCAAGGAAAGATAGGCAGAGAGGAGAACAAAGAGATTGATACCTCAAAAGCAAAATAAGAGCTAAAGCTCCCCACACTTTGGGGAAGAAATTGCGCCAATAAAGCTACCAAATCACTTTCCCAGCGCAAACAGCATAAAGCTTCGACTGGGGGACTGCCTTTCTAAAGAGAGCAGAGAAATGTCTACTGCCTCCAAAGCACAGCTCCCTTGAGTACATTCTGTGCTCTCACAAGTAATGGCTTGGCTGTGTTAACCAGGGGTCTGAGGACCAAATAACTTCCCATGGCCAGTGGCCTCTAAAACAAAAACGTGGGTTAAAAAGAAAGAACTTATATTGGCACACATGGATGTTAAAGTTTGAGCTATATAAAATCATGTACTTTATACAGAGGAATTGGGCTGTATATATTTGTGGCCCTAAATGAGGAAGGTGCTTAGATGGCTAAATGAACAGGACATCTCCAAGAACTGCTGGGTACTCCTGGGGTCTGCCTTCTGGGCCTTGCCTTAAGGTGACCTGGCAGACTCTCCATGCTTGGGGAATACTGTTTTATCTGCCTGCGCTTTAAGAGCCAAGCAGTGAAAAAGAGATGAGACCAATGTGGGGATCCCCCTGGGAAAGGCACCAAGGGGGTCAGGAGGGAAGAGAAAAGGGCAAGGGGTTGGGGGACAAGAAGCAGCAGGACTTAGTGGGGATGTAGGTTCTACTTCACAGACTCCATTCATGCACCAGCTCCAGCTGATTCCCAGTATACCTGGGGAGCCCTGCGCTGGTGTTGGAACCCCTGCCCCTGGCCTGACAGGCAGCATAAGGCCATGGTGGGGCAAATGCCTTGGTCTTCCCTTCTGGGCTAGGCTCTGAGCGTTTGTATGTGCTCATGTAAGAGGGGAATAGTCTCCATGTTTGAAGACCTTGTTTTCACAATTACATAGAAAACAATCCCCAATTTCTTTCCTGAGATTCTAATTCCTCCTCATGCTGCCAATTCCCAGGGTACAAACCACTGGGGAGATGCAGAATCTGGTGATGATGGTAATGATGGTGAGAGGGGTATGGCTGCTGTGCTGTCTTCAGACCTTACCCAATGTGAGGGGGGTGGGTTGGTACTGCTCTGGCAACAGACCAGGGATTTGGGGAACAGAGCAGTGACTTCTCTGGGCTAAGCCATGTTCCCCTGGTTTCTCCCTGTGCCTTCATTTCCACAGAGACCACAAAAGTCATGACTGTGGCCAAGAGAATAAATATTTTTGCTAAGTACCAGCTCTCCAGCTCCTGAGGAAGAAGGAGGGTCAAGGAGTCCAGAGGTCTGGTGGAGGTGAGATAGCCAAGGGTCTGCCTTCGGTTGTGGTGGAAAAACGGCAAACAGGATGATCAACACCATTTAACTGATGTCTAAATGGCACCTCCAGCACCTCCTTGGGTGAGCCAGTCCGGGCCCGTGAAGCTGACTTATCCGGGCACATGGTGTTCTGTAAGGGAAACATGGACAGATAACCAGGCACTCAGCCTGAGGGTCAAATAACCACAAGGTGGCGCTCCAAGAATGTGAACTGCAGGGGAGGCCTACTGGTCACTAACGGGACATCTGTGTTCCACAGATTCTCCCAGATGCATATGGCTTCACAGGAGGCTCTTGTACAAGAGGCTTGGTCATGGTTCCACTGTTTCCAGACCACTAACCCCACATAACTATTGTCACCTGGGCTCCACAGGGATTCTATGATCCAGGTAGCAACTACCCCTGCTCTGTGTGTGTATTGCCCCAAATTAACAAAAGTTCCTTACCATTCTCACCTCCTGGGGGGTGGGTAGAGCGAAGGAGTTGTGCCCTGTTGGCTGGCAACAATGGCTGTAGAAGAAAGCCCTGAGTGAGCAGGAGAACGTGTTAGTGTGGTACTCATAGAAACCTCCCATGAAGCACTGGGAGGAGTTACCCCTTCAGTTCCTAGTTCTACTGAGTTCTAAGGTGCTGACAGAAAAAAAGTCTAAACTTGGCCAGATTTACTGGCTGGAGATGGATAGTAAGGCTCTATTTTTCAGCTGCTGTTTCTCGTTGGCTGTGGAGAAACCTGTTCCTTATTCTTCTGAATATCAAAGCCAATATTCTAGAGGAGTTTGAGAGTCCCTAAGCTCCAAGGGAGGAAATAAATGTCATGTGCTTTAATGACTGCAGAAAGTTAGGACTTTGAACAGATTACAAACTCAACAACAACAACAACAAGAGGATTCTCAAGAGGTAGAGAGGAAGGATCCTTGCTGTGGGCATTACTATTGGGATGAGGACAAAAAACAGGGCAGTAGGAGAAACTGGCTTACCTGTTGCATAGGGTAAGTTGTACTGTGCTGGGAGCAATGAGTATCCCAAGTGGTGGTGGTGGTGGTGGGTAGACATCAGGCGCTGGGAAGGGGAAGTGCGGGGCCGGTCGACACCCCGTTCACCCCCGCCTGCTCCCCCGACGCTGCTACAGCTGCCACCACCCCCAACCACCCCACAGCTTCCCCGATCTCTCTCCTGAGAAGTTTTATCACTTATCTGGAAAGGAAAGCAGACACAAAAAAGCATTACAGTGAGACACACATATACACACATGTGCGTGTGTGTACACAGTTAGATGCCCAAGGCCCCACATTATGACTCCCTAAAAACACAGGCCACATAAGAATCAAGGAGATGCCTTGGTGAGGCCAATGTCCAAACAACCAAGCTGTGCTGTGGAGTTGATCTTGTCCACCTTCTCCCAGACCCTAGATCTGGCCATATCAAGTCTTTGGGTAACATCACTATACTTCCCTTACCGTGGGAGACTTGCTCTTGTAGTGACTGGCGTGCTGCTGCAAGATGTCCAAGGCTTTGGACTCTGAGCTGGATTTACAACTGACACTGGGGCTGACTCGTGCCTTGTCAGCATCTTCACCACCTGAGACCTTGCTGCCATATGGGGAGAAAGAGTAGCTGGAAGGCAAGTAGGAACCTGGAAAAGGAGAAATTAAGCAGTCAAAGAGATGGGAGAAGTAGAAAAAACTCTGCTATAGTAAGCTTGGTTAGTTGGGCATCAGCTTTCCTATTTGCTACCTCAATGTCTGGGGCTTTGACTGTTGGTTTGTTCTAACTCAGCTGAGCTCTATAGGAAAAATTAGCTACAGGTTATCAGGAACACTGCCCTTTTCCTGTAGTCAATTTCTCAGACCTATTGTGGGTTTGTGAACTAGTCTCAGAGATTCATCTTGGAAAGGTGATATGATAAAGTGGAAAGATAATGGGATTTGGAGTCAGACAGCCTTAGGTTTAAACCCCACCTCTGAGACTTAATAGCTGGACTTAAAATTAATGTTTTTGAGCTTCAGTTTCTTCATCACCAAAATAAAGATACCAATGCTTATTTCATAGGGTGATTGAGTGGTAAAAAAGGTAATGTGTGTTAAGTCTCGCCGGACAGGGCCTGGCCAAGAAGTGAAAAAGTGGAACTAAGATTTTTATATCTACAGGTGAGGGTGACAATGAGAAAGGAACACCTCAAGGGCAAGATAATCTTTTTTTTTCTTTTTTCTTTTTTGAGACAGAGTCTCAAGCTGTTGCCCTGGGTAGAGTGCTGTGGCATCACAGCTCATAGCAACCTCAAACTCTTGGGCTCAAGCAATTCTCTTGCCTTAGCCTCCCAAGTAGCTGAGGCCACAGGCACCCGCCACAACACTCTGCTATTTTTGTTGTTGCTGTTGCAGTTGTTATTGCTGTTTTAGCTGGCTCGGGCTGGGTTCAAACCCACCAGTCTTGGTGTATGTGGCCAGCGCCCTACCCACTGAGCTATGGGAGCTGGCAAAGGCAAGATAATCTTCAACCTCTGTTGGAAAAGCTCACTTGATCTATTTAGAGACTAGTTTCCTCCATATAATGTCACCACAATGTCTAATGACTATTTAGGCTGCTGTAGGAAGTTGGGAGCTCTAGGAGATAAAGAATTGCTCCTCACACCAGAAGCATCCCACATGGCTCTTTGGACAACAGAAATCAGTGAGTAGAGTTAGATAAGAGCATTTTATTCTAATAAGTTAAAAAATATTTAAATTTTGGGTGGCGCCTCTGGCTCAAAGGGGTGGGGCGCTGGCCCCATATGCAGGAGGTGGCAGGTTCAAACCCAGCCTTGGCCAGAAACTGCAAAAAAAAAAAAAAAAAATTACTTTGTGCCTACCCTTCACAAAGAATGTATCAACGCAGTATAAAAAGCTTAAAGTCCCAAGCTGAACCTAGCTGGACTTGCCCCTCAATCTGAGTTCAAACTACTCTTCCCATCTGACAGCTGAAGATGATCTTACAACTGAATATATGCCCTGTTCTGGTTTGAATTTTATTTGTTCCATGTGTATCTCGTTCTATAGTTCAGTTGTAAGTTCTTTTTTTTTTTTTTTTTAGACAAAGTCTCACTCTGTTGTCTGGGCTCAAGTGCTATGATATCATCATAATTCACAGCAACCTCAAACTCCTGGGTTCAAGTGAACCTCTTGCCTCAGCCTCCTGAGTAGCTGGCACTATAGGTGCTTGCCACAATGCCTGGCTAATTTTTTTTCTGTTTTTAGTACAGATGGGGTCTTATTCTTGCTCAGGCTGGTCTTAAACTTCTGAGCTCAAGTGATACTCCTACCAAAGCTTCCCAGAATGCTAGAATTATGGGTGTGAGCCACTGCCTGGTCCTAGCTCCTTGAGTGGAGAGAACTAGTCTTATCTACTTTCTTTTTTTCATTATTTATTTTTTGAGACAGAGTCTCACTCTGTGACCCTGGGGTTGAGTGCCGTGGTGCCATCATAGCTCATAGCCACATTCCTGGGTTCAAGTGATTGTCCTGCCTCGGCCTCCTAAATCACTGGGACTATAGGCACCTGCCATAATGTCTGCCTAATTTTTTCTATTTTTAGTAGAAATGGGGTCTTGTTCTTGTTCAGGCTGGTCTCAAACTCCTGAACTTAAGTTCTTTATTTTTTAACATTTATTTATTTATTTATTTATTTATTGTTGCTTTTTTTTTGTTTGTTTGTTTGTTTTGTTTTTTTTGTCAGGGCTGGGTTTGAATCCTCCACCTCCAGCATATGGGGGTGACACCCTACTCCTTGAGCCACAGGCATCGCCCCCTATTTATGTTTTAAAAATCCTAGCTGATGAAGATCAGGCGCAGTGGCTCATGCCTATAATCCCAACACTATGAGGCTGAGGCAGGTGGATTGCCTGCATTCTGGAGTTCGAGACCAGCCTGACCTAGAGTGAGACGCTCATCTCTAAAAACAGCCAGGCATTGTGGCAGGTGATTATAGCCCCAGCTAGTCAGGACACTGAGGCAAGAGAATCACTTGAGCCCAAGAGTTTGAGGTTGCTGTGAGCTAAGATTCCATGGCACTCTACCGAGGGTGACAAAGTGAGACTCTGTCTCAAAAAAAAAACCAAAAAAATTCCAGCTGATGAAAGATGGCAGTGGTAGAGAGGGAGTTTTACCCTTAGTTATCAATGAAAACTACACCAATAGCCTTCTTGCTGGAGCAAGGGAGGGACAGGAGATCCACCAAACTGTAATTAGGGATCATTTAAGGATCTATGGGTTGGAGTGGCCATTTCATAGAATAACACTTTCAAGAAAGGGCTGTTGGGGCGGCGCCTATGGCTCAGTGGCTAGGGCGCCGGCCCCATATACTGAGGGTGGCGGGTTTGGAACCAGCTCCGGCCAAACTGCAACCAAAAAAAAATAGCCGGGCATTGTGGCGGACACCTGTAGTCCCAGCTACTTGGGAGGCTGAGGCAAGAGAATTGCCTAAGCCCAGGAGTTGGACATTGCTGTGAGCTGTGATTGCCACAGTACTCTACCAAGGGCGATTAAAAAAAAAAAAAAAATAGCTGTCATCTAAGCAAGCTTCATTAAGCCTTAGGGCTGAGCATTCTGGATCTGAAAGCTGCATGTCATCTCCCTTCCCAGTGAATGGAACAGCAGCTGGCACTAGGGTGCTGTACCTGGGTAGTTTTGCATCATCACAGCAGGCATGCCACGGTAGCTGGGGTGGTTGGGGTCATAAGACTGGCTGTAGGAGTAGCCGTGCATGTAGGGGATGTAGGACTGGTGTTGAGTCAGGGGGGAGGACACAGGCACATGTACACTTGGTCGGGGCTCCTTGCTCCCAAGGCGGGACTCCTCAGACGTGGGCAGCTTGCAGTCACCACTTGTGCTTTCCTTCCCATCTTCCTTAGGGATAGAGTCCTTACTCCTGCTCCTTTCCTCCTTCAATTTGCGGTCCCGTTCCTCTTTCCACCGCTCATCCTCTGATTTGATGTCTGAGTACTTGGCAGGATAAACGTATGTCCACATCCGGGGCTCTGCCTCCTACAACAATTACAGAACAAGGACTAAGTGCTGTACAGATAAGACAGAGATAATAGTCAGGCCCAAGGTCTCAGTAGAACCATCAGAGCAGATAGTTACTAGACACTCTGGGCAGGGTAGTGCCTGTGGCTCAGTGAGTAGGGCGCTGGCCCCATATACAGAGGATGGTGGGTTTGAACCCAGCTCCAGCTAAATTGTAATAAAAAAATAGTTGGGCATTGTGGTGGGTGCCTATAATAATCCCAGCTACTCGGGAGGCTGAGGCAAGAGAATCGCCTAAGCCCAAGAGCTGGAGGTTGCTGTGAGCTGTGATGCCGCAGCACTCTACCCAGAACGACAAAGTGAGACTGTGTCTATTAAAAAAAAAAGAACTAGACACTGTAGGCAGAGCAGGATCTTGGCCTCTATTGATGATGATTATAACCTTTTGCTTAAAAAGTACCCTCAACCTCCTGCATCCCCCAGGGAACAAAATTTGAGGAAAGAAAAGGAAAAGTCATCAGTCCATCAGTGGATGTTCTCCAGGTGACAGCAAGCATTGTGGAAAAATTCCTGTCAGAACAGAAGAGGCTGACCCCTTCCGACGTGGTTAGGTTGTTTCAATTCTTCAGAGCAAGCTCAGAGGGTGGAATGCTATAAATGCCACCCAGGTCAGAGGAGGGAGGTATAACTCTGGCGCCAAAAGAGAAGGAAAATATTCTAAATCTCATGAGTGGAACAAAATGTGAGCATCCAAGTTTTAGTTCTAACTCTACCTATAGAACTTAAAGGAACTCAGCAATTGAGTGGGGTACTTTTAATCTCCTCTGAAAAATGGAGAGATTATCATTAACTCATTCCATAGGAACCAAACAATAGAGGAAACACTGGACTAAGATCAAGATACCCGGGTTCTAGTCTCAGCTCTACTAGTGAAATCTCAGGTAATCTGAGACAAATTAAACTAACTTACCTGAGTCTTTCTTGTCGCATGGGAAAAGTACCTCTTATGTAAAAATGCTTTTTAGAAAACATTAAAATGGTTTATGAAGAAGCCCCCAAATTATATTAATACAGCTCTCCTGCGAATCTCAATTCTTTTGAAACTCTACATAAGGACAGCCCTGATTTGTGAGGAAGACAGAAAGTTTAACAAACAGTATATCCACTTCCTCCCAGGGCAGCAGTTACCTGTCGATACCAGAGTATTGGGTCCACCTCTGCCTGTCGGCCACACTCAGTGCCTGTTTTAGCCTCAGAGGCCTCCTTGCCTAGGTGGCTGGCCTCATTCAGCTTCACTTTAAGTCCTTCAGGGGCCTGGCTGGGGAGTTTTGAAGAGTCATCTAACTTGGGAATGATGACTGACTTGGCAGTGTCAGCCCCTGACTCCTTGACCTTGCCGGGTCCTGACTTCACTAGGTCTGTTAGGCTGGGGGCTTTGGTAAGAGTTGGTGGAATTGACGGCTTTTGCTTCCATTCTTCCTTGAGTGCTGCCTCCCGATCCTTCAGGCCCATCTCTGCCTTCTTGTCCAGTCCCCGTGGCTGCAGCTCTAAACTCTGCCGTTTCTGCTGCTCTTCATACTGCTGCCGATATGCTGTGTTGGTGCTCATGAGGTGGGCGTGGTAACTCTGGTCATTGTAGCCATAGGGGGGCACATAGGCATACTGGTTGTAGTACAGAGACTGCATGTACATGTTGGGACGCTGCTGGATGACAGAAGGCTGTTGACTGGAACTGCTCAGTTCAGGTTTCTTCTCCTCACAGGCATCGTTCTTCACTTTCCCCTCTATGCTCTCAGGCTCCTCATCCTTTTTTGTCTTCAGGACCTGGCTCTCCACTCCTGTCTGGCTGCTGGGGTTCAGAGCCCCTGGGCTGGACTGCGCATAATTTGGAGAGTAGTAACTCTCAAAGCCTTGGTAATATGGTGAGTCTTTGCTCTGTGGCTGAGGGGGGAAAAGAGTTTTCTTAGCCCCTTCCTTAACCAACTGTTCAGGGTCCTTTGATTTAACACTGTCCACCTTGCCCTCCCCATCCTCCCCAGCATCAGAGATGTCAGAGTATGCAGGGCTGTTGGTTTTGACTGAGCTGGCTTCAGCTCCATTCTGGGTCACTACATGTAAGGGAGTCAAGGGCTGAGTAGGGGTGGTGCTATCTAGGCGGCTACTGCCTCCAATGGACGGGCTGGGGGCATTGTCCGTGAAGTTGTAGATTTTGTCAGCTTCAGCCTTGATGCTAGCCAGTCGGCTTTGGTGGGTATCTGATGAGCCATTTAGAAGCCCCTCCATTTTCATCCCATCTCCTGATGATTCCCTGAATGGACTTTTGCCTTCTTCTGCTCGACATACCTTCCCAGGGGTTAGAGGACTTTCAAGTTCCTTGGAAGAGTCCTTCTTTTTTTTGTCTTTCTTTTTCTTCTCCTTGGCTGGTGTCAAGGTGGGGTTGACTGTGAAAGGTTCTCCCATAACAGTGGGCTTGGGCTGAATGGGCTTGAGCTGGGGACTGTTGGGCATGGCTTGGACCACTGTGGTGGTCAAGCCTGAAGAGGAGCCTGGGCTTGCTGCAGTGAAGGTGGCCGTCTGGAAGGTATAGATTTGCTGTGGGGGGATGGCAGGGGCAATGGGCCGGGCCGACTTCAAGCTCTTAGAAGGAATCTTCTCAGATTTCAAACTAGAGGGTTTTTTACATTTTTCTTTTTCCATACATTTCCTTTCCAAAGAATCAAAGGCATCATTGCTTGTGTCATCCATTACTGAGGGTCCATCATCAGAGCCATCATTGGATAAGGCCCCAAAATCTGTGTCCCCTTCCCCACTCAACTTTTTCTTACAGAGGCCTTTTGTGCTGAATTTGCTTGAAGGAGAAGGGCTATGGGGCTCTACAAGGCGAACTTTGGGGGTAGCTGAGCGGGCAGGGGACAAGGAACCTTTCTGTGTAACAGATGTACCATTGCAGCTCCCGAGATCTGCATGGAGAGCAGGTTCCTCTCCATACTCACTGTCTCCATCTGCTTCTGGCTTGCTGTCATCATCTGTATGAGCATGAGCTTGGTGGTACTTAAGTCCATTGATGTGCTTGTATTTCTTGTTGCAGTTTGGGTGGGGACAGTCAATCAGGACAGGGGAGGGACAATTTCTGTCCAGAACAGTGGGTTCTACCTTGGTCCCTGGAAGGGGGCCAGTGGCTGAACCCATAGAATTCGTACGGACACGTTTGCTCCCTTTGGAGTCCTCCGAGCTAGAATTCAGCTCCATGTCTGAAAGGGGTTTGTTTTTGCGCTTGTTAGCTGAGGAAGGGCTGGCCTTGACATCCTCAGAGGTGCTGCTGGCAGGTGGGCGATGCTCTGAAGAATTTTGGCTGCCCCGACGGCCTTTGCTGTTGGCCCCTGCCCGGGTTTTGCTGTTGCTGCTGGTTCCTTTGGTGTCAGAGGCTGTGGTTGTCTCATTGACAGGTGTGTTACTGTTGGGACGCATGCGTTTGCCTCTACCCCGACCATTACGCATTTCCAAGTCACTGGTGGGGGAGTCACAGAACCTTGGTAAAGGACAAACACAACAGGTTATAATTAAGAAGTGAAAACATCTTCAAACTAGTTCAGCTGTAGCCTCTAGAAGAACTTTGCAGATGGTGACCATCATTTTCAATGAATATGATTCGTTAAAAGAACTTCTGATTGTGTGGGAACTATATTAAGTGGTAAGCTCTTAGGATGCTATCTCCATAATAGCTGTAAATTACTCCCCAACATTTACCTCTAAAGCCATGCAGAGTTTGTTCCATAAGACAAAGAGCAATCATGCTCGCATTTCCTATATGTAGACAAAGCCATAGTTTCAGAAAAGACTTTAGAGATCACCCAGGAAATTGAGGCCAGGCATGCTAAGTGACTTGCCTAAGGTTGCATCCTTGATTTAATGGCAACATATGACCAGAATCTAGATCTACTTTTAGCTCAATGCTTTTGTCCCCTACATACCTCACATAAACACAAAGTATCATCCATTTAAGAGGGGTTTTTTTTTTTGAGACAGAGTTTCACTATGTTGCCCTTGGTACAGTGTTGTGGTGTCACAGCTCACAGCAACCTCTTAGGCTTAAGCAATTCTCTAGCCTCATCCTCCTAAGGAGCTGGGACTACAGGGGTCTGCCACAACTCCCAGCTATTTTTTTTTTTTTTTTTTTTTTTGAGACAGAGCCTCAAGCTGTCACCCTGGGTAGAGTGCCATGGCATCATAGCTCACAGCAATCTCCAACTCCTGGACTCAAGCGATTCTCTTGCCTCTGCCTCCCAAGTAGCTGGGACTACAGGCGCCCATCATAACAGTTGGCAATTTTTTGGCTGCAGCCATCATTGTTGTTTGGTGGGCCCGGGCTGGATTCGAACCTGCCAGCTCAGGTGCATGTGGCTGACGCCTTAGCTGCTTGAGCCACAGGCACTGAGCCAGCTATTTTTTTTTTATCGTTGTTGTCGTTGTTGTTTAGCAGGCCTGGGCTGGGTTTGAACCCGCCAGCCCCAGTGTATGTGGCAGGCACCCTAAACACTGAGCTACGGGGGCCGAGCCCATTTAAGAGGTCTTTAAACATCAGATACAGTCAAGAGTACACTGAGTTCTTTGAATGTTTGAAGATTTGTACCTATGAATCATTTCTCACTGGCCCTAATTTAGCTTTTCACAGAGTTCAAAAAACTGTTTAAAATTAAAGTCTTAGCTAAGGTTGGTTTCCATGTAGATCTAAAGATGGTTTTGACTCCCTTCCAGGGGATAGCTGGAGCAGGTTGTTTTTAAGACATAGAAACAACTATAGCTGTAGCAGAACAAAAAAAGCAAATTTTCTGAAATACCTCCTTCTGGTCCCCAGAACAACCCTACTACAAACCACTTACTATGTTAACACCTACCTGCTCAGCTCCTGTCTCTCTGATTTTTGCATGCCCAAAGTAGAAGTTCTTCTAAAAGTTTCTCAGAAATGCCAAGGGAGGATGTAAAGAACTTTACAAACTGGTTTTAGCTCAACTGATTTTGACAACTTCTACGATTTTGACAACTCTGAATATTGTCTTACAATAGGCTAAGCTTCTAGGAACCTGGTCCAGCACCTCTGAAAACTACATATCCCCAGGTAGAGCATAATAACATTTGAGAAAACGAAAGTGGTATGGAATAAAGAACTTTAGAATACTTCTCCTTGGGTTTGAACCCACCACCCTCAGTGTATGGGGCCAGTGCCCTACTCACTGAGCTAAAGGCGCCGCCCAGAATACTTCTCCTTGGGACATCCCTGCCCATATTTGTCTTGTGGGAACAATGGGCAGGTGAAGGTTTAAGATAATTTTTCTAAAAGAACTATCCAGATGATAATTATTAATACCATTATCAATGAATATGATTTGTTAAAGAAACTTGTAAATGTGTGGGAACTGGATTAAGTGGTGAACTCCAAGGATGCTATTTGCATTCTAGTTGTAAATTACTTTCAATGTTTGGGTTTCCCAAGCCCTGGAGCAAAGAGCAAGCTGTAAGATGGCACTAACAGAAATGTCCATCTTAAGGTCAAAGTCCAACTTGAAAAGGTCCTTGCAAACCCCATATGGTCTAGCAGAGTTTATGTAGCTGAAAATGTTCTTGACTTTTAATTATTGAGAAATAGCTACCATCAAAATATCAATCAATGAATGTTTGTTCACCCACACACTTTATAGCCTTGGTCTCCAGGTGACTATAGGAAGAAGCCAGAATTTAATAATTCCAAAGACTAAAATAGGATTCTTTCCCATTTCTCAAACTCACCCACCACCAACACACTTCAACACATCATTCACTTAGTCTCCTTGAATTTCAGATGAATACAGTACTTTCCCTTGTCCTTTAAAAGCAAGGTGTATAACTCTAGCAGGATAAAGGCATAAAAGTTCCCCGATTAGAGTGGTTCAACCTAATATAAACCAAAGTGCTTACCTTGGAGGTGCCCAATCATGCCGTGTGCAGTCGAGAAGTGTACCTACGTATGTCTTGTTCCTCCATGTTACATTTACCACTAACATCCCTGGAAAATAAGAATATACAGATATAGACAAGACAAACACTGCTGGTCACCAAGAAGAGTATTTTTCATTTTAGCAGCATTCTGACTGGTTTGAGGGTACTCTGGGTACTAATTAATGAATAGAATTGGGCCCGAATAATTGCATGGGAACTCCTGAGCTCAACAGGTCCTCCTGTCTCCGCCTCCCAGAGTGCTAGGATTCTAGGTGTGAGCCACTATACTTGGCCGACACTTTTTTTTGTGCATTTTTATTCTTAAAGGACTTCACAATGGAAATTCCTGACATGTTTTTCTTTCTTTTTTTCTTTTCTTTTTTTTTTTTTTTTTTGAGACAGAACCTTACTTTGTCAACCTTACTAGAGTACCATGGTGTCATAGCTCATAGCAATCTCGAACTCTTGGGCTCAAGAGATTCTCTTGCCTCAGCCTCCCGAGTAGCTGGGACTATAGGCGCCTCCCACAATGCCTGGCTATTTTTAGAGACAGGGTCTCGCTTTTGCTCAGGCTGGTTTTGAACCCGTGAGCTCAGGCAATCTGCCTGCCTCAGCCTCCCAGAGTGCTTGGATTATAGGCATGAGCCACGTGCCCATCATAAAAATGCTTTTGAATGGATAATATAGTCAAACCCCCAAATTCAAAATGTAGCAAAAAAGGGCAGGGCCTGTGGCTCAGTGAGTAGGGCGCCAGCCTCATATAGCCAGGGTGGCGGCATTGAACCCAGCCCCCGCTAAATTGCAACAATAATAAATAAAAAAAAAAGAAAAAGAAAAAAATGTAGCAACCCTCCCCAACAAACCCTAATATAAAATGAAGAGCCCCCACCCAGCCTTCCAGTTCCTCTACTCAGAACCATCTGTGATATTTTATACAATACAAGCAAATATTCTTCCTTAAATAGTCGCAACACACATACAATGTTCTGTACCTTGCTTTTTTCATGTATTCAAGTATTTTGCATCATTCCATGTGTGTAGACAGAAAGCCATACCATCAATGGCTGAATTTAAATGGACATTTGGGTTGTTCCATTCTCCTATTACAAATGAACTACAAAAATAAACTGGTACAAATGTTTTATGTTACCTATATGAATATGTCTATAAGATAAATTCCTGTAAACAAAATTGCTTACGAACAGAGCATTTGTAGATGTTTTCTTTTTTCTTTTTAGAGACAGAGTCTCACTTTATCACCCTGTGTAGAGTGTCGTACTGTCACAGCTCACAGCAACCTCCAGCTCTTGGGCTTAGGTGATTCTCTTGCCTCAGCCTCCCAAGTAGCTGGGACTACAGGTGCCCACCACAATGCCTGGCTATTTTTTTGTTGCAGTTTGGCCGGGGCTGGGTTTGAACCTGCCACCCTTGGTATAATGGGCCGGCACCCTACTCACTGAGCCACAGGTGCTACCCCCTGTAGATGGAGTTTTGATAAATACTAACAAATTTCTTCCAAGAGGATGTACTAATTTATATACTCATCCACTAGTACTCCACGAAACACCTCTTGTACCTTTCTTTTTATTTTTGAGACAGTTTCACTTTGTCGCCCTTGGTAGAGTGATATAGCATCATAGCTCACAGCAACCTCAAACTCTTGGGATCAAGCAATTCTCTTGCTTCAGCCTCCCAAGTAGCTGGGACTACAGGCACCTGCCACAATGCCTGACTTTCTCCTCCCCTCCCCTTTTCTTTCTTTCTTTTCTTTTTTTTTCTTTTTTTTTTTTTTGAGATAGAGTCTCACTGTGTCGCCCTCAGTGGAGTGCAGTGGTATCACAGCTTATAGCAACCTCTAGCTTTTAGGCTTAGGCAATTCTCTTGCCCCAGCCTCCTGAGTAGCTGGGACTACAGGCGCCTGCCACAACGCCCATCTATTTTTTTGTTGCATTTTGGCCAGGACCGGGTTTGAACCCACCACCCTTGGTATATGGGGCCAGTGCCCTACTCACTGAGTCACAGGTGCTGCCTACCTGGCTATTTCTTAGAGACGGGGTCTTGCTCTGGCTCAGGCTGGTCTTGAACCTGTAAATTCAGGCAATTCACTCATCTGGCCTCCTAAATGCTGGGATTACAGGTGTGAGCCACCGAGCCCCATCTGCCCCTTGCCCCTTTTTCCCTTTGGCAACGGAGTGTTCTCAAACTTTGTGATCTTTGCCAGACAAAAGAAAAATAATGTTTTATATGGTTTTAATATTTCTTAAGAGTTTGTATATCAATTCATTAAAATACATCATAAGACGTGTATTTCCTTTCTAGTAAATGGTTCCTATTCTTTGTTCCTTTTCTACAAATTAGCCTGTTTCTTATTTGTGACCCTTAACGAGTTTTTTGTCTATAATATGAATCAGATTTCCCCCCCTTGTTTGTCATTTGCTAATAATAGTTAATGCTATGCAGAAATTGCTTACTTTTATGTTATTATGGTTATGGATCTTTTATGGCTTCCGAGTTTTTTGGTCATATTTTAAAAGGCTTTCTCCATTGCATCATGTTGTTAACAGCTTTTATCACTTCCTCTAGTACTCTTACTTTTTTTTTGAGACAGTCTGAAGCGGTTGCCCTGGTTAGAGTGCTGTACTGTCATAGCTCACAGCAACCTCCAACTTGAGCTCAAGCAATCCTCTTGCCTCAGAATTTCTATTTTTAGTAGAGATGGGGGTCTCGATTTTGCTCAGGCTGGTCTTGAACTTGTGAGCTCAAGCAATCCACCTGCCTCGGCCTCCTAAAGTGCTAGGATTATAGGCGTGAGCCACCTTGCTGGCCTATAATTTGATTTTTTAATATTTAAATCTTTGATCCATCTGGAACATTTATTTTTGTTTTTATTTTTTGAGACAGAATCTCACTTTGTCACCCTCAGTAGAGTGCTGTGGGTGTCACAGTTTATAGCAACCTTAACCTCTTGGGCTCAAACAATTCTCTTGCCTCATCCTCTTGAGTAGGTGGGACTATAGGCAACTAGCCGAATGCCCAGCTATTTTTAGAGATGGGGTCTTACTCTGGCTCAGGCTGGTTTCAAACCTGTGAGCTCAAGCAATTCACCCACCTCAGCCTTGGAACATTTATTTATTCATACATTCATTCATTTACTTTTAGAGATGGGAGGGGGCAGTCTCACTATGTTGCCCAAACCAGCCTTGAACTCTTCTGCTCAAGTGATCCTCTCACCTCAGCTTCCCTAGTAGCTGGGACTACAAAATCATGTGCTACTGCTCCTGGCTTTTTTTTTGAGACAGAATCTCACTATGTTGCCGTCAGTAGAATGCCATGGTGTCATAGCTCACAGTAACCTCAAACTCCTGGGGTCAAGTGATCCTCTTGTCTCAGCCTTCCAAGTAGTTGGGACTACAGGCACCTGCCATAAGCCCGGTTATTTTTTAGAGACAGAGTCTCACTCTTGCTCAGGCTGGTCTCTTTTAAAAAAATATTTATTTATTTATTTATTTTGTGGTTTTTGGCCAGGGCTGGGTTTGAACCTGCCACCTCTGACATATGGGGCTGGCGCCCTACTCCTTTGAGCCACAGGCACTGCTCTGGTCTCAAACTCTTGAGCTCAAGCAATCTACCTGCCTTGGCCTCCCAGAGTGCTGGGATTACAGGCATTAGCCACCATGCCGGGCTAATTTTTACATCGTTAATGGTATAAAAAAATGAAAATAATAATGTTTCATGATATGAAATGAAAGGACATTGAAATATTGCTTCCCATGAAAAAAGTCTTATTGAAACACAGCCAGACTTTTTCATTTACACATTATCTATGTTTACTTTCATGCCCACCAGGCAAAGGTATGTATGCAACACAACTATATATGACTTGCAATGCCTAGAACATTTACTATCTGGCCTTTTACAGAGAAAGTTTGCCAAGCCACTTTAGATCTTTTCTTCTTCTCTAATTTAAGTATCTACAGGTATAAATTTCCCTCATTACCTACTTTAGCTGCATTCCACAAGTTCTGATATATTTTCATTATCAGAAAATATCAGGTCAAAATATTTGCTAGTTTCCCTGGCAATTTGTTTTGAGCCTGAGGTTATATAGAAGTACATTACCAAATTTTCAGGTAGATTTTTGTTATTGATTTCTAATATAATTCTACCATAGTCAGAGACATACTCTGTATGATTTCAAACTCTGCTCAGTCCCCCAGGCTAGAGTCTAGTTGGCCTCATCATAGCTCACTGCAACCTCGAACTTCTAGGCTTAAGCAATCTTCCTGTCTCAGTCTCCCCAGTAGCTGGAACTGTAGTAGGTGCACACCACCACGCCCACCTAGTTTTTCTATTGGTTGGGTTTTTTATTTTCATTATTTTTAATATTTATTTATTACTATTATTATTTTTTGGAGACAGAGTATAATTTTGTCACCCCTCAGTAGAGTGCTGTGGCGTCACAGCTTACAGCAACCTCAAACTCTTGGGCTCAAGTGATTCTCTTGTCTTAGCCTCCCAAGTAGGGACTCACTCTGGTTCAGGCTAGTCTCAAACCTGTGAGCTCAGACAATCCACCCACCTTGGCCTCCCAGAGTATATATATATATTTTTGAGACAGAGTCTTACCTTGTTACCCTCAGTATATATTATCCTGGAATCACAGCTCACAGCAACCTCAAACTTTTGGGCTCAAGCAATTTTCTTGCCTCAGCCTCCTGAGTAGCTCACAGTAACCTCACATAACTGGGGTTTAGCAATCCTCCTGCCTCAGCCTCTGGAGTAGTTGGAACTACAGACACCTACCACTCTTACTCAGGCTGGACTCTTTGTCCTGAGCTCAATAAATCCTCCTGCCTTAGTGTCCCAGAGTGCTAGGATTATAGGTGTAAGCCCTTGCTCCTAGCCTAGTTTACCCTTTTTATTGCTAAGCAATATTCCATGGTATGGATGTACCACACAATTTTTTTTTTTTTTTTTGAGACAGAGTCTCACTATATTACCCTCGGTAGAGTGCCATGGCGTCACAGCTCATAGCAACCTCAAACTCTTGGGCTCAAGCAAACTCTTGCCTCAGCCTCCCAAGTAGCTAGGACTATAGGCGCTTGCCACAACGCCTACCCGGCTATTTTTGGTGTTGTTGTAATTGATTTTTTTTTTTTTTTTTTTGAGACAAAGCCTCAAGCTGTTGCCCTGGGTAGAGTGCTGTGGCATCACAGCTCACAGCGACCTTCAACTCCTGGGCTCAAGGAGTTTCCTGCCTCTACCTCCCAAATAGCTGGGACTACAGGTGCCTGCCACAATGCCCAGCTATTTTTTAGTTGCAGCCATCATTGTTGTTTGGTGGGCCTGGGTTGGATTGGTACCCGCCAGCTCAAGTGTATGTGGCTGGCGCCTTAGCCACTTGAACCATAGGCGCCGAGCCAGATTTTTTTTTTTTTAGCAGGCCTGGGCCAGGTTTAAAACCACCAGCCCTGAAATATGTGGCCAGAACCCTAACCATTCAGCATGGGTGCCGAGCCTATACCACACAATTTAACATTCACCTGTTAAAAGACATCTGGGTTGTTTCCAGTTTTTGTCTATTATGAATAAAATTGCTATGAATATGTATATAAATTTTTGTGTGAACTTGTTTCATTTCTCTATGATAAATGCCCAGAACTGCAATTGCTGAATCATATTGTAGTTGCAAGTTTAGTTTTTTATTTTTTATTTTTTCTAGACTAAAAAGGTAAATTTATTTAGCTTGCTATAGTGAAAGAGAATGAACAGCAGAAAGTTTGCAGAGCTGCTCAGTATTAGAAAATTGGGAAAGTCTCATTACAGGATTTGGGCTTTTGCTGGGTGTATAAGAAGAAAGTATAAAGAAAGTGTTATTTTTTTATTTTTTTTTGCTGGGGCTGGGTTTGAACCCACCACCTCCAGTATATGGGGCCAGTGCCCTACTCTTTGAGCCACAGGAGTTGCCCCTAGTTTTTTATTTTTATTTTATTTTTTTGAGATAGACTCTGGCTTTGTCACCCTTGGTAGAGTGCCACGGTGTCACAGCTCACAACAAACTCAAACTCTTGGGTGTAAGCAATTCTCTTGCCTCAGTCTCCTGAGTAACTGGGACTACTGGTGCCTGCCACAGCACCCAGCTATTTATAGAGACAGGGGCCTCGATCTTGCTCAGGCTGGTCTTGAGCTTCCAAACTCAAGCAATCAACCGGCCTCGGCCTCCCAGAGTGCTAGGATTGTAAGCATAAACCACCACTTGCCTGCCTAACCTATATTTGTTGTTTAAATCCTTGATCCATTTCAAGTCAATTTCTGTATGAGATACTCTCCTCCCATCCCCATCCTACCTCATGGTCTACCTGTTCCAAAGGTTGTCTTTTTTTAAGAGATAAGAGTCTTACTTTATCGCCCTCGGTAGAGTGCTGGCGTCACAGCTCACAGGAACCTCCAACTCCTGGGCTTAGGCAATTCTCTTGACTCAGCCTCCCAAGTAGCTGGGACTATAGGTGCCCGCCACAATGCCTTGCTGTTTTTTGTTGCAGTTTGGCCAGGTCCGTGTTTGAACCCACCACCCAGGGTTCAGTATATGGGGCCAGCGCCCTACCCACTGAGCCACAGGAGCTGCCCAAAGGCTGTCTTTTATCCAAAGAATTGCTTTTGCACATTTGCCAAAAATCAGTTGGGCATGTTTGTATGAGTATATTTCTAGGTTCTCTGTCTATTAATCCATGGGCCAATTCCTCCTCCAGTACCACCCAGTATTGATTATTGTGGCTATATTATGCCTTGAAATTGGGTCATCTGATTTTTCTAGTTCCTTTGCCTTTACAAACAAATTTTAGAGGCTCTGTGTCCATAGCATAGTGGTTATGGCGCCAGCCACATATACCCAGGCTGGCGGATTTGAGCCTGGCCGGGGCAGCTAAACAACAGTGCAACTGCAACAAAAAAGAGCCAGGCATTTTGGCAGGCGCCTGTAGTCCCAGCTGCTAGGGAGGCTGAGGCAAGAAAATTAAGCCCAAGAGTTTGAGGTTGCTGTGAGCTGTGAAGCCATGGCACTCTACCAAGGACGATATAGTGAGACTCTGTATCAAAAAAAAAAAAAAAAAAAAAAATTTTTGAATAATGTGGTTTACAGATATAAAAAATTTTGTTGGGATTCGGTTAGGATTGCAATTATGCGAAATTT
>CAUYPK010060746.1:0-90895 GCA_963574355.1 Loris lydekkerianus
TCGCCTCATTTCTGTACTGTCTTTTCCCTTGTTCTTGAACCTGTTAAGTCGGGCAGCTGGTGAATTAGCATTCTCATTGGTGGACATGGTTATGAGACAAAGGGAGACAGCTGCACAGCTAGCTCAAGCTTCCACAGGAGGTGGTGCGGGACTCAAAAGATCTGGGTCGGCTGCCCTGGAAACGTCCACTGCAGCTCGGGCAGAACACGGTGTCGACTCTTTATTTCTTGATACTGAACCAATTCAGATCTTTTCATAGGATTTTTTCTTGGTTAGCTCTTTCAGTGGGGCCGCTGGTTCTCAACCATGGCTGCATGTAACAATTAGCCCATCCACTTCTATAACACCAGTGTCCGGGATATACCCCAGATCAACTGAGTCAGAATCTCTAGAGACAAACCTATGTGTTCTTATTTAATAAATCTTCCAAGTGATGTAAGGTGCTGCTCGGGTGAGGAGTAAGGAAGCATGCCAGTGGCTTTTCACTTGTGTGTGCATCAGAATTACTTTCAAAGCTTGTTAAAAGAAACTGTCCCATGTTCAGGTTGCTGAGCAGGGAGGGCCCCAGGTTTTTGCCTTGCAAACAACATCATAGGTGATGCTATTCTGCCCACCTAGAATCATATTGAGAACAATAAGGTAATTTTGGCCTTTGCTTCAGTGAGGAGGAAGATACATACACGTGGTTACAGGCTTTCATGTAAACACCTTGAAGGGTTTTTTCACCTATTGTAGACAATTTTTCCTTAGCATATTCATGAAGACGATTGGGTCCTGAGTCAGAGGGCCTGGTTAAAATGCCACTTCTGTACAATTTTAGGCAAGTTCCTTATTTCTAAAACTTCAGTCTCCTCATCTGTGAAATGGATATGTTATGCTTGCTTTAGAGGTTAAATTTGATAATGCTTGTAAAGCAACTGACATATAGTGAATAGACCATAATTATTAACTTTTGGAGGTAGCTTTCATGTTCAACTCTTATAACTGTCCTTTAGTTTCATTGGCTATCGTGTTCTATGATTTTTATTGAATCAACCAATAAAAAAGTGAATGCTAAAATCAGGAAAATAATATGGGTATCCAAAAGAGCTAGTGATTTAAAACTGATTAAATATATATATTTATAAAACTGATTAAGGGTCTGTATATGCAATGGTTAAAAGCTTCAGATCTAGAGTCAGAAAACCTTGAGTTTGAGTACTTCTTGGAACTTATCTACATTTTTTTCTTCTGTAAAATAATAATAAATGTCCCTGCATTTTTGGGTTGTTGCTATGATTGTAACAGATGAGAGGATAGTGATTAGCTTAGTTCTGAACATATCACAGGTACTCAATAAATGCTAGCTGTTAATAAGCTGAGGGCAATTGATTCCTAACTGCTCCTTTAAATATTAACTCTCCTTTCCCTCCTTGAACTGATATGTTTTTATGGCTTTTTGAGGGATATTAGGAGGGAATATAAATTCTCCAAGGAGAATGTCATTCTTGAGAAGAAATTTGTTTACTAATTTCCCTGACACTCTTCCCAACGAAAGACTAAAGAGGAACGAAGTTTACTCTTCAGACACTAAGTAACTTTGCTCTTCTTTCCATGCCAGAATCACAAGAAGAGCTATTGAAATTCCTGGTCAATCATTAGTTCTGATCTCAGACCTTCAATTCAGGTGTGCACTTCTGTTAGGGGAGAAGATTGCAAATAGGGTGATCACCAAACCCTGTAAGGACTCCCGGCTGGGACCTAGAGCAGTTCTTCACAAACTCTCTGACAGCACAAGTACAGAAGCATCTGTTTCAAAATAATTGTTGTTTTTTTTTTTTTTTTTTTTTGTATTTCTGATTTAACTAAAGAATGGAATCAATCCCCAAATAGTCTGGACATCACTCAGTCTGATTTTGAGGAGCTGTAACTGCAGCAGTCTTTTCCATGGATATATAGACAGGAGGCATTGTTCCTTCATTTCACAAGAGAGGATGACTCTACTCTTGACAGCACAAAGTTGTTCCACTGGAACATGGAATAATGGGTGTGTGATGGATGGACGATACTCATTTTCATATTCTGTATTTATTCTAATATAGTACTTCAGGTCAAAACACAAGTCTTGCTTTTCCAGATACCATTGTTTAGGGTAAGACTTAGATATATATGTAGGCATAAGGCCTAAAATTGAATAGAGTTATTTAGGTATACAATAGTACAAAAGGCATGGCAAATACCATTGAGGTAGTGTGAACACAATACAAATTTGAGAAGCATTTTGCAAAGGTGTAGTCTATTAACTACCTGTGGAGCTAAAAGTGCTTCCCGTCTGTGCATATCACAAGAAGAAGGAACACTTGACTTTGAGGGCAATATGACTGTGAGAGTCTTTTTCAGTCTTTTGGAAAGTCATGGTTGTTTTCTGTTCTAGCCTTTCTTTAAGTGCCACAATTCTCCCTTGAAAATTTTGTACTTATTATGAGAGCAAATGTAAGAGGAAAGAAGCAAGACACATATTCACTGGAAAAGAAAGTGTAAACTTTTCTGATTTAATGGGTTCTTTATTTAAGGTTATCATCGTTAAAAGGACCAGTCTTTGCTGGTCGATTTATGAACTAAGAACATGGTTAAAGCAATCATTTGTTAACAATGTTTGGTATACTACTGGAATTTATATTCTAATTTAATTGCCAAATTCCTAATCTGATTAGAGCCTGAGGGGGAGTGAAAGTGACTTTGGAGAAAATAGATAAAATAAGGTTTTCTTTGCTTATGCACAAGTCATACTGAGCTGCATGTTTCTTATGAGATTAATAGTGGAGTGTTTCAGTTCAGTTTGTTGTATCAAAGGCAAATACATTATCTTCCAGGAAACAGAATGGAATGATATATGCCACAAGTCTAGTGATAAAGGATGTTCTTGAAAATAAGGTCATTTAGTTGAACTGGCTGGAAATGAGTTGGAAAACAAGTCAAGGTAATGAAGCTGTGAACAGTATCCACATTGGTCCCATGGCTCCCAGGGCATCAAAGTCTCATTACCAGAGGTGATTGGTTTCCATGTCTGTCTGCCCAACTAGATGTTTCTATTGCTTCAGCACCCAGAAGAGTACATTCTCACTAAATTGTTCCCAGCTTGTTTCATTCATTCAACAGATACTTATCGAACACCTATAATGCACAGGCACTCGCTGCTGTCCCAGGTGCAAAGGGGAGGCAGCACTGAGGAAGAACTCTGACATCCCTGTCCTCAAAAAAACTGGGGCTGTTTCTTTGAATATTGTTGTGTATATGGTCATCTCCCCATTTTAAAATGTTTTTCTTAAATTTGTGATTTTTTAAGAGGTCCAGAAATGATGTTAAACATTTGGGAGGACAAAATAAGGTAGGGAATGAATTTAGGTATATGTACTATTAAATTCAATTAAACAAGGTAAAAAGTGGAGAATTTGGGGTACAAGAAAGGACCCATGTTTAGAAATAAGAACTAATATCAAGAGCAATGGATACAGTACACTGTGTTCAGCATTTGAGTCCATTATTTAATCATCAACACACCTTTATAAAATTGGGACTGTTATCACTACCCTCGTTTATGGATGAGGAAGCTGTTTTGAATAATCAAGTGTTTTGTCTAATGTCATCCAATATGGAATAGAACGGATAAGAAATAACAGAAGAAAACAAAAGCAAAGCAGTCTGCCTCCCATCTTAACCATGATGGGACAGATCGTTTCATTTGGCAGGGGGTAAGAGATAAGACAATAATACTGCGGAAGTAAGATTAGATTAATGGAGAGTATGACAATAAGGCTAAAAGAGAAAAAACAATCAATTCTAGAAAAATCTGGGGATCTTGGTTCTGTAATATTTTTTAAGCTGAGTTTACAATGCTTGTAAGTGATCCTTTTCTTCACTCACGAATAAAGGCTATCACAGGGCTCTGATAACAGCATACTTTTTCCTCTGGACAAAAAGTCCTACATCCTTGAGGTACTGCTCAGTGGAGGGTATTTATCAACTTTGGCCAAGGTTCCAAGCCACAGGAAACCAAGGACCAGCCACAGTCCAAGTTCCATTAGGTACCACAACCCATCAAAAGATGATTCCAGCTACTCCTGGAAATTGTTTGTTATTTTTGAGAGTTTCTGAAAATATATAAAATGTACATTCTTTGGGAAGCAGGGAAAATTGACACAGAAAGCCCTTTGCATTTTTTTTCTCATCTGGGAATCAAGACTCCTTAAAGGAAAAAGAGAAGAAAGGAGGCAGGTAGTAGTGGCAAGATGGTTTATCCATATATCTCCCCCTAATGAAGCTTCACCTCACTGGGTCTTTAAGGGCACTCTTTCTCCATTTTGTATGAGGGGAATGTTGGCATCTGTGTTTCTGCTTGATACAGCCCCCAGCTGTTTGCTTTCTTTTCCGGCTTGTGTATTTGCACAAGTTATCTCTATTGTAGAATGAACAAATCATCTCACAAGGTATTTCTGAGATGCTTCTTGAATGGTTTCAACCATGTCACTGCCCAAAGGTGGCTGGGAGTATCAGGTGTTATCCCTCTACCACGAGTGGGCACCACTCTGTAACCTAGGAACCCTGAGTGACCCGTGTGACTCTCTGGAAGGTGACGTCTCAGGGCTTAGGCAGGACCAGCTCCTGACAACTTCCAGGGGATAGTCCATGCTTCTGTGTCTTCACATCTCATTCTAAGAATTAAAGTGAGTGACTCAGTCAGATAGCTGGATGACCAATATTGATTAAGTGCCAAGAAATTTATCCCCAGTGGTGGGAAAGGAGATATAATGATGAGTAAGACTGACACAGTCCTAGCCACCAGGACTCTGGTCTAGTGTGAAAAACCCACATGGAACAAGTGGCTTTAACATGTTCACATTAACAGTCTCTGTGATCCCTGTGTTGGTTGTTTCCCTGTATGCAGCAAGGGACCAAAGATTCTTCTTACTCACCCAAAAGAAGTTGCTCGCTCCAAACCACATATTTTACTGAAAAAGATAAGAGGGGTTTTATCTCACAGGAAACACAATTTCACTCCAAACCTCCCTACTCGATCTATCTTCCCAAGTCTCTTGTGGTGACACACAAGTCCTCTTGTTCAACCCTTTTCCCATAGACCCTCTAACCCTCTCTAGCTCCAGTCCCCCATTTCTAAATCTTTCCCCGAGTCTCCTGATCCCTTCTGCTCTTTCTTAGGTAGGGCAAATTAATTCTGTCTCAGATCTTTCCAACTTACATAGCAATAATTAAAAATCTTAGCAAGCAAATTGCCCATCAATTAGCAGGAATTTTTCTCATGGAAAAATAGGGGAATGTTTATATAATAATTTTGATTGTCCTCACCTATCTGTATGTCTGTGGTCCTCGCCTCATCTGCTGCTGCCTCTTTAGCATTCCCAGTTGGTTTGGGAGCTCTCAAGCACTTGTGAAGGGCTGGCAGTCACCAGGAGCTATCCTCCATCTTCTCGGGTTTGGGGCTTAGCCCCCTGTGGTATTCCCATCTGTTGTGGATACTTTTGCTGCCAACATAGTTGAGTGAAGGGGTGTTGGCTCTGCTTCCAGGGACAATAGCCACATTGCCTTCCTTTTAGATAGAGCTGCCACTTCCATAGCTCTGATAATAGTCTTGATTCCCCCAGAAGTACCAGAGCAGAGCCATGGAGTAGGGCACCCTCTGCGTGCTGAAGTGCAATGTGTCTGTACACACAGGATGAGCTGACACTCTCCCACCCCTTTGCCCTCACAGGGGGTTGTATGAATACCAGAGGAGTGGTTCCTTGTTGCTCATTGTCTGGTGTTTTTGAGAAGTAAATTTTATTTTATTTTATATAGTTTAATATTATTTTAAAGTGGGGGTGATAATCAAGAGATGTAATAGGTGATATAGCATAAATCCAGCCATTCAAAATGGATCTAACGTATAACATTATCCATCAGATTGGCTATTAGTAAACAGATGGGATAACCATACAGGTGCATCTTGGCATATATTAGGCCTGTTCTGGATGATCAGGCCATGAATCTGTAAAAACTATAGGTGGAGGGAAAAAAAAGAAGAAGAAGTTAACTGATGACTCCATACTGAACCTCAGAGTGAAAGCATTCTATTATAGACAAACTCTTATTTGACAATGTGAATATTACTTTCTTTGCATTATTATTGCTTAATATTTCAATGCAGCAATTGCCTGATTTCTGAATGTATTTATCTTTGTTCATTCTTTCTGAGGTTTTTGTTTCTAGTCCTTACCTTAAACATTGTTATTGTTATTACATTTTAAGCCTTTTTAATTCTGTGAAGGCAAAAAGTAGAAACCTAATAAACACACGTATATGTAAAAAAACAAAACAAAACAAAAACCTTCAACAAGTTCTACCTGTAAAAGGGAGGTGACAATCAAGTTGTGATTTTGAAAATGGTGAGAGATATGAAACCACGAAGGAGTTGCATAAAAATGTCCTGGAACAAAAAAAAAAAAAAAAAAAAAAAGCTATAGGTGGAGGAAGGAGGGGACCAATCTTAGTTAGAGTTGCCAAGTTGTCCCTTAAATTCTAAGAAATGTTTTCTCCCTGTTTCCTAAACTGAACTATTGTTGTAAGCAATATAGCTAAGCGGGATGTGCTTGTGAGCCTCACATTGTAAAAGACTGAGGATCAAATTCTTGCTTTGCCACTTAAGAAATCATAGATCTTGCATAGTTAACCTCTATGTGCTCAGTTTCCTCATTTGGAAAATGGGAATAATAATATATTCTATTCTATAATCATGAGGGTTCTAAAACATTTCATAAAACTGTTAGTTAAAGGTTAAATAATACTAGGTGTTATGATTGTACTATGTTCTGGTGACTAACGCATTTTCCCCGGCCATCCCCCCCCCCCCCTCAGTTCCTTATAATACCTATAGATTCTAGGCAAACGTGCTTAACAAACACAAGGGATGTGGCCAGTCATGTAGTAGCCAGAACCAATGAAGTAATTAATTAGTTCCTTCACTCATTTGTTTATTCTTTCATTCCTTCAAACAATAGTATGGGAGGGGGGAGGGGGAAAATCAATGATGAAAAGGAGATCACTTTCGAAACTCACAGCTAAAGAGAGAGACAGACCCAAAAAGGAAACAATTAGAAAGCAGCATGACAAGTGCTGTTTTAGAAGTACAAGAGAAGGTTTTTGAAATTCAATGAGAAAGCCACTTATTGGGCCTGGAGAAATTAGGAAAATGGTGCTTGGTCCCATTAAAATTTCTTAACAACCAGAACATTTAGGACTGTTTGTAGATAGGAGGACAGAACCTTAAGGCTGACATTTCCTTATTCTAGAGTTTTAATAATGCAAATAAAGTACAAAGTTTTTGAAATCCAACTACCTCAGAATTTTTTAATAGAAAATGTTTAGTTTGTTAGAATTTTTTAAACCTTTTTTGGAGGTGTGGTAGAATAATTTTTTTTCTAAACTGGCCTGTTCTTTATAGGAGTCCCTGAATTTTGCACCATTTCTGAAAAATCAGCCACAACTAACAGCATGGCAGCTCCTGGCCCTGAAAACATCATCTTGAGTGTGTCAAGATCCTTAAAAGCACCTACTGTCTCTCAGCTAGAGTTCCAAAAACGTAGGAATCCCTTCTGACATTCCTATATTTTCTAATTGCTTAAAATTGATCTTCGGTCATTTTTCCAGATTGACACTAGTCCTTTCAGTGTTATGATTTCTGGTTGTTTATGTTTTTCTGGAAAAACAAGGAACCAGACTGGATTTCTTTTTCTGCCTCCTTGTCCCTCTTTCCTAAACTTGCTCTCCGGGCTTTGCTTTCTTAGTTGTCTCCTCTCTCAGGAGACTGTGCATTCCTTGTTTTTCATTTATTCAGGTTGGAAAAATTCACATGGACAAGCAGACTTTGACACATACAGACACACAGTGGAGGGACACATTTTCCACAGTCTCGGATGTTTGCAAACACAGGAGCACTTTAGTAGAGACTGTTCCACTCATCCATTAGGCTTCTGCCAATTTTCTGCTGTATTTAGTTCGGATTTAGTTCTTAACAAAACACTTATAGGTGTCGGGTTTGGACTCTCTCCTTTCCATGGATAATTTTCAAATCAAGCAATGTTGGAAAATGTTCTTAGGTAGTCTGTGCTTTGCCAGTCCACTTAATCCTTGTGACTGTGGGGCCTGGGTTACCTGCCACTCGTGTGTGTGTGTGTGTGTGTGTGTGTGTGTGTGTGTGTGTGTGTTTGTGTGTGTGTGTGTGTGTCTGTGTGCAGGCAAAGGTTTGAGTCACTTTGGAGGTGTCAAATGGGTTTCCTGACCATTATTTTCTTAGGTACCTTGGCTCCCTGCACTTCAGGACTGGTAAGTCAATGCAGCTGGAGCCCTTTCCAAACTGTTTTCATTCCTCACAGAGGTTTTCAAAGGCAGGGTTGCCTAGTGGTTAGAAACATAGGCTCTGAGTCAGTTTTCCTGGGTCCACATCCCGGCCTCACCACCTGCTAGCTACATGAATTATGGCCACTTAGCTTTCCTGGGACTCAGTTTTCCCATTGATAAAACTGGACTAAACACAATGTGCATGTCTTAGGTTGTAATGATTAAATGAGATAGTGCGTAGTGATTAACCTGGCAAATAGCAAGCTATTAGTAAATGTCACAATTATTGTTACACCCGAGTGATGTATCACCCAAGAGGGAAACATGCAGTAATACAAGAGGAGGCTGCAAAGGTGGGTCAAAGAGTTGTGTTTGTTTCTTGGTTTGTTTTTTGCTTTGGCATAATTTGCTTTCACATCAATCCAATCAGAAGTTTTTTAATTGGTACAGAAAGAACTGAGGAATCATCTCAGGAAGATGTGTCCCCCCGTAAAGCACATTTTTTTCTGAAATTTGTTTTGACCTTTTTTCACCTCTCCTCTAGCTTCTTCCGAAATTTCCATCTCTATCCACAAGTGACTTTCACCCACGGCCATGCTCCAATTCCAGGACGCGGGACATAGCACCTGCGGCTTTTGTTTTTACACCATGACTGCAGTTGAGAGGCTCCGTTGCCTAAAATCCCCCCAGTTCCTGATGAAAACCCCTACTTATAATTCATAGTTTCTGCACACACCTAGTAAAGATCTCAAAGATGTACCCTAAGTTCTGTAACTATCCCCTGTTCTTTATTTTTTGACTGGTCCTATTGTTCAAATGTTTCTACTATGCCTAAGAGAAATCACTTTCTGATCATTTTTCTTTCTTTCTTAATGAAACCACCGAGACATCACCTGCACAGCCCTTTTCCTGCCATGGGCACAGCTGACATATGCTTGTTCTTGGGGGGCTTATGCAGCCACAGGAGGGTTTATGTGGAACTTCCACACCAGTGTTAAAGACAACTGCAGCAAAACTAAGGAGGTCCTTGTGAAATATATGATGAGGATGTACCACAGGAATTAATAATTCTCAGGGTGCTGTTTTAAACTGTAACCTCATTGTTTTTGTAGGAAAGTTGCTCAATTTATATACACAGAGCATGAAGAGCTGCATTCTGATCAGGGCACCAGTTCCATTTCAGAACTATATCCCAAACAGATAATTCTGGTTAGCATGCACATGCTGTATTGCCATAAATGACAAACTGTAGTAATTTTCTTGCTAATTGGATCCTCTCTGATTATTCTTTCTAACTCTTAAAAGTCTTAAGTGAATACAATGAAAGGATACTATGTCTAGAAATGATTTTTAATATACTTTACCTCAAAGTCAAGATTAAATTTGTGGATAGAAATTTAATCATTATACAGTTAATGTCATTCACTCTTAAAAATAATTTTATTAGACTTTAAGATGATTTTCTTCTTAGAGTTCTTCAATTAAACAGTGACTTTGAAAACATTCTGCTAGATTGCTAGGTTTTAGTAGGTCAGCATGCACACCAAAAGTGTATTAAGGTGGACTGCTCTATTTATTGATTCTCCATGAATCTGCTAAAGGCTCAGGGCAATTGGCTGTCCAAGGGGCGGGAGGGCCATACAGATCGAGGTCATGCGCATCTAGCCAATTTGTAAGACGATCCGCCGCCCTAAGCCATCAGCAATCCTTCGCACAGGGGCACACTCATGCATTCCTGTCAAGTCATCTTGTGAAAGGCAGCCGGCTTCCAGCCTGGCTTGGATGTGCAACCTTAATAAAACTCACTGAGGTCTGGGAGAAAATAGCAGATCTGCAGCAGATAGGGTAGAGGAAAGGGTCTAGAATATGTACACGCAGCTGACTCAGGCAGGCTCCACGCTGAACGGTCACACAGAGAGGAAACAATAAATCTCAGCTACTATGCAATAAATATCTCAAGTTTTAACGAAGGAAAAACTATCATTACAGTGAAATAAAAAAAATAACCTTTTAGAACAAAGCTAACAAATGGCTGGTTTTCTATGATTCTTCAAACGCTTCCTTTGAGGGGGAAACAGTCAAACCAACAAGCAGTTTTACCTGAAATAAAGAACTAGTTTAAAGGTCAGAAGGAAGGAGCGAGTTTTGCAGAGGCACGGAGGCAGAGCGCTGGGAGTACAATGACAGTTTTCCTTTCCTTTGCCTTCCTCGCTGCCATTCTGACTCACATAGGGTGCAGCAACCAGCGCCGAGGTCCAGAACACGGAGGGAGAAGATACAACCGGATTCAACATGGGCAGTGTGCCTACACTTTCATTCTTCCAGAACACGACGGGAACTGTCGTGAGAGTACGACAGACCAGTACAACACAAACGCTCTGCAGAGGGACGCACCACACGTGGAACCGGATTTCTCTTCCCAGAAACTTCAACATCTGGAGCATGTGATGGAAAATTATACTCAGTGGCTGCAAAAAGTAAGTGATTGCTTTCAGTTTCTAATTGCAGGGAGCGTTTTCCCTTCTTGCACTGCAGCTAACTTAGTGAGTTCCATAGGGGGCATTTGTGTGTTTACCTTTTGCTCTAGGGGGGCAGTGTTTGCAAATGCAAAACTGCTTTCTGGGTTTGACTTCTGGGCAAGCCAGGGTTTTTAGGCTGGGGCAAACCTGTGAATGTATGGTGGCACCGCGTTTGTGTGTCTGGCACTGGCAAACTTTATGACATCCCTGGTTTGCTCTTTTTGAAAACTTGAATATTCTGCCTGTCAAAACCCAACTTAAAAAGAAAAAGCAAGCATGTAGCTATTGAGCAAGATGGTAAAAAGAAAAAAAGTAATAATAAGGACAGTACCTAGTTAGGATCAAATCTATTTTTCATCTGGTCAGTTTTTACAGCTGGGACGGCAAACCATGACAAGTTTTCTTTTCAACCTTGAAGTGAGAGTAAAAATGAAGTATAATATTTGGGTGGAGAAATTGTCTATGTAAGTGAAGGGAGCTGTTAATTTTAGCAAAGGACAGAACAGTAGGGGACTGATTTATCTTCTATCCTTGAGAAAAAATTAAGAAGATAAACTTTAATATTAACTCACAGGAAAGGATTGTTTGGCCACTGTGAGAGGGGAGATTGAGCCCATTCTGGCTGTTCAGGAAGACGTGCACCTGCAGAGTTGGGCTGAATGCAACACATAGGCTGTTCTGTATTCCTGAATCATCTTCTTTCTCAGGGCAAGGTAGTTTACAGACACACTGTAGTTACCTGGGGAGTCTGAGTAGCCATGTTACTTGATGAATGTTAATGTCTGATATGAATTTAATCCCAATTTGTAGACATCAAATAGAATAGTTTATTCAGCTACTTACCTATTAACCATTTAAGAGTTTTTGTTGAAGATATGCCTTTTATATTGAGAACACATTTCCGCAGCCCATTTGTCCTGTAATAGATAAGTAGCAGATAATAAGTGTATATTACTGACTCTACTACGAGCAGGGAGGCAGAGCCCCCATTTGTGAAAAGCTTCTTTCCCAAGACCTTTTCTGATAGATTCACTTGGTGCATATAGGTGGAATGCAGTCACATTTCTTTAATTTCGTCTGTTATCCAGCCAAACCTTTTAGGAAGATAAAAGCTAGAGAAAGGACGCATGTTCTTTTTTGTTCCCGTGTGGTCACTCTCTGAGGTCGCTGCCTGCTGAATCATGCCAAGTAATAGTTATTCTGCTTTTGTCCACTAGGGACTGAACTAAGATCACTGTTTTATTTGACATGTTAACTAGAACTTAGTAGTTCTTCAGTTTCCAAAATTGGACTTGTAGTTAGTCTTTCTGTTACAGGCACACAGGTCTCTAACAGGTTATCAATAAGTAGACAAAAGACTAGAAAACAGATGAAATCCTGCAATTTTTTGGACAATTATGGCTTAAGTTTTGGGTTCATCTGGTTTTCTTTTTCTTTTGTAAAACCTATTTCCATATTAACAAATGCATTTGGTTAAATAGCTTCTTATTATTTTGCGCATACTGTTGGTAATAGATTTTAAAGAGAATCCAATCATTATAAATGAGTCTAGATTCTTTGAGGGGATTGGGGAGGGAAATTTAGTCCCAAATTGTCCTGAATGAGCTATTCTACCAAAAATGTAAGGTTTTGTTTGCTTAAAACATATAATCAAAATAGTGATTCAAACATAGTAATGCATATTTTGTGTTGCTATGCAATTATTCAGCAGTGACAGGGTAAACATACAGTTCTGCTAGGCTTAAATCAGGAACATGTTTCATATGTTAATTTATTTTGTAAAATAGATTTGATTCTTGTTTGCATTGTTTTTGGTCAATGATTATGGGGTAGCTTTCAAATTATAGCCAAGAATAACTATTAAAATGTTCTTTCGTTACATTGACCCTTTTGAGTGTGAAAATCAAGCTGAATCTGTGCTGAAAATGCCCCTGTTGGTTTGAGTCCCAGCAATTTGGCTTGACTATTGTCATTTTAAATTTGCATATCTTTTGTCATCGTTAATGTGATTGGTTGGAGGATCAAGAAACCAAATAAAGGGCTTGCTAAGGTCTCTCTGTAAGTTTCCCTTAATTAGAAGAAATTAGAGTTTTTCTTCTGGAATTCCAAGTTCTAAACTTTATGTGATATATTTATTTTGATGATTGAAATGGAAATCATTATACTGTAACCATTTAGTATGCTTAATACTGCAATCTGTGCTGTAGGAAAAAGCAATATACTGCAAAAACTGGAGTTATTGTGTGTGTAAGGGAAGTTAATCCATCTATTCATTCAACAAAATAATTTAAGTGCAGTGATTATTATGCACCTCATGACATCACTGTCAGGAAAGTTTTTGATGCAGAACAAATGTGTGTTATCAAGGCTGGTTGAAGCAAGATGATAATTATGTTAATCCCTTCTCTTCCCTGAAGATTGGTAAAGTCTTTCTGACATTCTTCACAAGGCAATGGCCATCACTAGAAGTGACTTTCTGTAATTTACACTCTCAAACCTCATTCCTCAGCTTTTCTGTTCGTGCAAGTGAACAGGACGAGAAGCAAGGTATACAAGCAGCAAATGATTTGTTGGTCAACCTTAGTGACCGAACTGTTATGGCACTGAGCTCCTGATATCTGACAAACTTAATTCAATTTTCTAGGATAACTTGATGATCCATGTGAGGTAGGTTGCGAGCATCATCCTGACTTGTCAGATAGGGAAGGTGGTCTATGTAATATGCCCAGTATCATAATTTTACTGGATGAAACACCTGGGTATATGTCTGGGTTTGACTCTCTTCTTTCCTATAGATCTTTTTATAATTATTAGCGAGCCATTACAAATACCTGAAAGTGATGAGATTTGGGGTAGGTACAAATAAATACAACTGGCCTTTGTGTCTTTTCTACTTTCTTAAATCCCTTCTTACCTTTCAGAAATGTATTGACTAACACCTAGCCCAGAACTTCTGTTTTCTGTTTCCCATATCTTAAAAGTTCACAAAGATGTACATTTAAAATATTTAGATTTAAATGTACGTGTGTGTGTGTGTGTGTGTGTGTGTGTGTGTGTATAAAAGATCCTAGGATTTGGGGAATCCTTAGAAAATATGTTTTGTTTTTGCCAAATGATGCCTTTCCTTTGGTTGAAATTATAATTGAGCCAAAATATGCCCTATAACAGAGAATGAGAGTCTATCTACTAAAAATATTTGATGCTCGTTAAAATTGATGATTATTAGTGGAAAATGTAGTTGTGAATCGCCATCCAGAATAATATTCTAGATTGTATATGGACTCAGCACATTGTACCCCATAATTGCAGTAATATACACAGTTATGATCTAACAAAAAAGTAATAAAAAATCAGTTACTACTTTAAAATTAAGAATTGAAAATTGGAGGGTTCAGCTAAGTTTTTCTATTGGCAGAAATTTTTGAGTAAGGATATCCTCTGTTGGTATCTTATATTCTTTGCTTCAGACAGTTTAGACTTAAGGTGCTATTGCTGGAAACACCTGGAAACACGCTGATGTTGATGATTTTTTAACCCATTTGTTACTATATTAACCCACCTTAGTATCTACTCGAATGTGGCCTTCACAAGGTCAGTGACCCTGAGTATTTGTCCACTGCCATATCTTCAGGACCCAGAACACTAGATAGCAAATATATAACAGTTATTCAAAAATGTTTGTTAAATGTGAAATGGATACATTGTCTATCTATTGTAAGCTATACAATTCTGTTATTCTGTTAACAGAATTCTGTTAACAGAAGGTGTTAACACATTGTTTGGGGTATACACCTTACTTCCTAAATAGATTGTAGGTTGTGATGTAGGCAAGGACTCTACCTTATATTATTTTTGTCACAATATGAATTAAAACATTAGGTGCAGAAGAGGTGATTATGAATTATTCAAATTATATTTAGTTGATGATCTAAGATCTCAAAAACTTCTATATGCATTTCGTTTTATCCTCTTAATTATTCTTTAAGGATCAGCTGTGGCCAGTTCCTCCTGGGAATCCACCCACACCCCCCTTCCTCTCTCAGGCAGGTCTCTCCTGCCATCCTAGTACCTGTAGCGCTGTTTTTCTATGGAGCTGTGGTGATGGTGGTTTCACATTTTTGATTCTAGTCCTGTTTTCCTACCTAGACTGTGAGTTGCTCAAGTGTAGTGAATGTCTCTTATCCGTCTATTTATTTCTGAACATGTTTATTAAGTGTCTGAATAAATACCTGTTATAATTAAAAAAAAATAAATCAGGTTTTATACTCAGCTTATTCTGCTGAATATAAAATAATGCAAATTAAGGGACCTTGTAACTATTTCAGATGCTAAAGTTTGCTTAATTGTTAGTGCCATATTACTTGAGGGTCAGCTATTTCATTTTCTGTACAAGAATTCTTTGTAATTCCATAAGCGCAAGAATTTAGTCTGCTCAGGGAAGCATTTACTGCATACGTTTGTGGTGTATATTTATATATTATATGTGTACCTATGTATCTAAGTAACTAGAATTCCCTTCTTACCTGTGTATTATTGTTTTGCTGGCTGGAGCGGACAGTGAAATACTGTGCCAGAGCGGCTGCTCTTGTATCTTCTTTTCACTTGTGTGAAATGTGTAGACGGCTAATAAGTATGTTTTTAATAATTTGTCACTAAATTTGAAGAAATATACACCTATAATTTATGCACAGAGATTGGGGAAAATAGCACTTGCCAAGAAAGGTTCAAAGGAATAATTGTCTTTCAAACCTGATTTTTAAACCGAGTCAAAACCCTTCAGAATCTGTGTTAACTCTTCAACCAAGAGTTAAGTGTCATTGTTTGCTTATTGTATTTTAGAATCAAAAGCTCCAAGGAAGGATATTACCCTCTTCAGTCCCAGAAGCTAGGCTAACATCACAAACTCTCTTCATTGTGGATCTCAAGTTGGAGGGCCGTGGCTAGTAGGGCCTGTGCTATGGCTGTTTGTAGTCCTTCCTCACCCAGCCTTAGAGTTTTCTTTGAATTGCACTCATCTCATATGTAATTATTTGTTTAATGCATTTTCTTCCTTAAAGTCCACCTACATCTCTTACATAAGAATGAAATCTGCATTTCTCACATGATGTATGATCTGCCCCATACTCCTCTTTGGCCTGATCATTTATTACCTTGAAAGGACATTCCCGACACTCAAATGACATTGGACTTCTTATTGTTTTGCCAACAGACAAGCTCATTTCTGCCTCAGGGACTTTACAAGCTGTTTTGTTTATTCAGCTTGGAAAATTCTTCCCGTATGGATGCTCTTTCTTTTCATTCTCGTCCTGCAGATCTTCACTTAGAAGTCTACTCAGAAAGTCTTCTGTGAGCACTGTTACCTACCGTCCTCCCCACCTGCCTAAGTGATTTCCTGACATATTGTACTGTTTGAATTCTTCATGGCATTTACGATCATATGCTGTTGTGTTCCTTGTTATTTGTCAGATTGTTTATTCTGTCTGTCCATACTAAGAATGCAAACTTAACTAGAGTGGGGTCCTTGTCTATCTTGTTGATGTGGCACACCTTACACCAGGAAGGCTTCATGACACACAGTAGGACCTCAATAAATATTTGCAAAATGAACGACTCTATATTCTCACTGACCCTGTGCTCTATGAGGCAGACACTGTACCTGTCCTGTTCACCAGTTTTTTATTCATTATTTTTAGTAGCAGACTGACTTTTCTATCATAATGCCTAGAACATAGTTGGCAGAGAATACTGTTTTGTTTTGTTTTGTTTTGATGATTAGAAAAATGAATGAAGTTCATGGGCATATTTGGACTATAGTTAAATATATGTATGAAAATGAGATTCAACTATATTACTTACATTCCCCTTTTAACTATGTAGTGGAAGAAATTTTTATTAATATTCCAAGTTTCCATCCTCTCTAACAAGAGTCAACCAACTGTGGCCATTGGGCCAAATTCTTCCTGCCACGTGTGTTTGTAAATAAAGTTTTATTGTAAAGTAGCCACACCCATTCTATTATATATTGTGTCTGTCATTGTAAATAGAGTTCATTGGGACAGAGTCACACCCGTTCCTCTGTGTGTTGTCTGTGGCTGCTTTCCTCCAAGGAATGCAGAGCTGAAGAGTTAGAATGGAGGTCAAATGGCCCATAAAGCCTGAAAGGTTTAATATCCGGCCCTTTTCAGAAAGAGTTTGCTGAAGTTCCTTGCGAGAGGAATTAGTATTGCATTGGGACCATTGCAAGTTAATTTGTGAGGTTTGTTGTGTGGGAAAAAGATTGCCCTCCAGGAGGCCCAGTAATCTTCAGGTCCATGCCAGTTGGCAGTGAGCCTGACTAAGCCATTTGTGGGCTTGGTGTCTGGACGTGCCGTGCGGTGGCATTTTAGAGGAGTGCAGGCAAGGAAATTTCATGTCTTTTCTTTCCCTTGCCCATCATCACATGAACAGACACATATTCCCAAAGCAGATACATGTCAGAAAGGAAAAACACCTGACTGGCAATCCAAATGCCATTAGTGTCACTGATGCTGATCACTGATGAACAGCCTCTGGATAAACAAGTCTCAGCCACAAGGTCCTCTGGTTTACGTGCCTGTTTTGTCCTGCCGGTTGCTGCGTTGGTGAGAATGCAGGCAAAACACTGGAGGCCCTCTTAGAAAAGGGACTTCAACTCAGCCTCTTGCACTCAGTGTATTTAGAAACCTCTCCCCTGTCATTTGTTTCATATATAAACATTAGAAGTTGTTCTCACTTGTGTAGATGAGGCGAGGGGAGGAGTAACAAGTGGGTTGCTTGAGTTTTATCAGCCCCTATCCTATAATTTGCTAATTAAGGAATTTTTGTTTTTGTTTTGTTTCCTGGACTTTGTCTTGGTCTCTTCTTTACGTTTTTTAAATTTCTTTTGCTTTTTTGTTTTTGTTGTTTGATTTTTAACACCACAAGCTATGTTGTGTCATTTGCTTAGATGTACAACTCTAATTACATTCTGAGTCATCCTCGACTTTTGTTCCAATGCAAGATTATCTTTTGTGGCGAAGTTGGGAAATTCCAAGCCCCCTTTGGTTTTGGCCTCATGGTCCAAAAGAGGGAAGGCATCTTAGCGTTTAAATCTTTTTATGGTGTGTACAAAAATGTGCCCCCCTTTCTTATCAAAGACATTTTTAAAGAAGGAAGCACCCAGGGGCTTGTCCTCTCTTTATATTTGGAGGCTATGTCTATTGGGTCTGTACCTGAATGCTCTTTTCTAATTCTTATATAGAAATATTTAAACTGAGAAGTTTTTAGGCTTGTTTGGTCTGTGTCATCTACCCCAATTGCCTGAATTTCTTCCATCAAACAAAGGGAAAGGTAATTTTTAACACTGAAAATGATGTAAAACATACTAAGCCAGATGTGCCCCTACTGGCAGCTAATAATTTCCCTGGTAATGCATTCAGGTTTATGCAGACATTTTCTTTTGTCAGTGAGTGTGGAAGATGTAGAGTAAGGTAAATGTTGGACTTAGGCAATACTCACATGTAAGTCTCCAAACTCATTGTTATCAAATAGGTAAACTTACTATCGATGGAATTGCTGATGCTAATTTTGAAAGATGACATGTTTTCAAGTTTAATGACCTGTGTAGCTTAGCTCCCTGGGGGCGCCCTTTATGGGTTGTCTCTATTTTGCTTCTGAAATTTGAATTAGTTAAATTACAACACTACACAGTAAGATTGTTGGAGATTTTCCATTCTCAGGGAACTAACACGTATTTTAAAATCCCCAATTAGACTTCCCCTAAACATTTAAAGATAGTCTCAGAATTTTATAAAACCCTTTAACACTATTCTTGTCCTCACTATTAATATATAGCTAACTAGGCCAAAGTTCAGTGGGGGTTTATTGCAGTTAAAGATTTGCTGTCCCCACGGGTCTTCACATCAGCCTTACCTTCATTGCACAGATTTGACAGCTGGGGACTGTAACCTTATTACTAATATCACTAGTGTTTTCACTAATTTCTAATTTTTCTTAGTTTTTAAATAGTAAGAGCAGATCTCTATGATAGTTGTTTATTTTACATTATTGCAATATTTGTTGGAAAAATGGATAGATGTGCTGAGTAAATTGAATATTTCATAACTTAAAAATGCCAATAGTAAAAGTTTAATATTGTTGAATACATGAGCTAATGAATTTTAAGTAATTCTTTGCAATGCATTTCAATTTTCAAACAGTGGGCAAGAGATTAATATGTAATCTAGATGCAAATGGAGAGGTCAAGGAAAGGTGGAGGGAGCCCCCCCAAGACCTTTTCCCTCACCCCTCTCCTAGATATATTCCTCAGGGGGATCCTGTATGTTCAAAGGAATATAGTTTCAAAACAGCTACAATAAAACTTTCAAATAATCACATGTTAGGTAGGTAAACTGTCCAAACCAATCCACTGGCAGGCAGGAAGTAACACCTAATAGTTTGAATATTTGTTGGCAGCTGGTGTGAGAGTGTGCAAATCTGCCTCATAGAAAGCAGTTTAAGGGTATTAATGTGTAAATTACAAAAAAAAAAAAAAAAAATACAGGTTGTTAAAATGTTCATACCCGCCCATATTCGACATGACCCAAATTCGTTCAGATAATAGACAACTCTTGGTAAATTGGTGGCAAATTATAAAATTTGTCAAATTCCTAAATTACCCAATTGCATGACAATTTGTTTTTATCTATTTTTCATTTGGGACTGTGTAGAATTTGATATTTACCTAATGTTGCAAGCTATAATATTCACTTCTAACAGACTTAATTATTAAGAACAAAGAAAGACAATCTGAATTTTAAGTAAGCATTCTGATATTTTCAAAATTTCCCTGCTGTTTGTTATATCTGTTTAGCTAACCTTTATTTTTACTTATGGTATATGGCACTTGCCAGGAATAAGAATCTCAGGACTGCAATTTTCTTCTTCATATGTGCTGGCATTTTGGTGTTGTCCATATTGTGGCAGTTAATTTAGTTAAAATCAGATAAAAGAATTCATGAATCTACTTTCTTAGATACATGTAAGCTGCAACATGTCAAAATATGCTGAAAGAGGACAATTAAGTTAAGGAAGCACATTAATTCCATTAACCCTGGGGAGCTTTCCCTTTCTTAGGACATGAAGGATGCGCAGGTGCTTGAAATCCTGATAGAGTGAAGGCCCCAACGTCAGGCCTCATACGAATTTATTGTTAACTCTCTTATTGTTTCAGAAATAGACGTTCTCATTCTTTGGTTTCCCAATGACTTGCTTTTCTCAAAGCCTGGTTTGCTTATTCTGCACTTAAGAGACTTCTGAGACTAAAACCAGGAGAGGGGAGGCGGTGAGGCCGTTCTCAGAGCTGGGACAGACAAAAGGATCCAAAGGGCCCTCCTCGGCCTGTCTCTCCTTTTCATTTCTCTTTCTCCTCTGTTAGCATTTTTTAACTAAGTCCCATGTGGTCCTCCTCATACTGGCCATGGGTGGGGAGTGTTGCAAAGAGAGTGGACAGCAGGGAGGGCAGAGGACCATAGAGACGAGTGGCTGTCCTGTCCTTTTACGGGGGCAAGTGAGGGGCCGTGGAGTCTGACGGTATCAGGCGATACCTGGTGAGTTCTGGTGGTGAGTTCTGCCATGGATTTTAGGATCTAGGCAGGACTCCTGGGGCTTAGCACCTGCCATTATGAAAGGTTAGGCAACCAGTCAGCCGGTTATCTAATCAACTATTCTCTGCATATAAGGTGGTCTGCAAAGAACCAGGGACAGCAATAAATCCACCAAAGCCCCTATTGCTGAGAAGCCTAAACCCACTGAAGCAGACAGACATGAGGCAAGTACGGTGTTTGTTTCCACCACTCCCTACAAGCTTAAAGACAGGACCACACAGTGATGCAGTGGTTTGTGCCAGGGCCAGACTGCTGGGGTTTGAACCCTGACAGCACCACTTGCTGAGTAACCTTGGGCAGGTTTCTTTACTTCTCTGTGCCTCCGTTTCATCATGGATACAACTGAACTAAAAATAACAGCTACATCAGAGGGTTAGTAAGTGTAAGCATAATTTATATAAATGGAGTTGCCTAGGGTCTGTCTATCACATAGAAAGCATGAAGTGCGTATTAGGGAACTTCGGGGTGCAGTGCTAGTTAAATGTTGAGCGTTTTTACCTACTATTAGGTCCGTTAGAAAAACTTTACATGTGCTAACTTATTGAACACTTTCAAATGCCAACATGAGGTGTATAGTATAATTGTCCCAAATGGCAAACAGGGAAACTGAGGTGGGGGAGGGGAAGTAACTTGCCTGGGATTACACAGTAGCTAAATTGCAGGGCCGGTGTCCAAACCCAGGGAGTCTGGCCCATGACCCAATGCTTTTTAACCAAGTGTGGGATTAGTTACAGCAACTTTTGCCTTTGTCTCCTCTTGTCAATCCTCAAACTTTAAGTCTATTTTTAAATGTTTTTTTTTTTTTTTCTGTAGTTGTTTTTGTGTCTAAAACTTTAATTCTTTCATATTAAAAGAGTCTCCGCTTCCTTGAGGTTCTCTTTCTGTCAGCTGTTTGTCCCCATCTCAACTCTAAAGCTCCAAGGTTAAATCGAGTGTGGCACGCAGGTTATGCTGCTGATGGAAGCACAATAGCCAGATTCTCTCGGCCCTCCCACAGGTCTGTTAACAGACCGTGGAATCCTAGTCTGTAGTCCCTACTCCTGTCTCCTTAGAAGCGCCATCTCTTGAAGTTATAGAGCTTAATTGAGTCTGACTATTTATCTAAAAACTTCTAAAACACAAAGAGAGGCTTACAATTGCCTTACATAGGGTGAAGCCACCTATTCTAAATATCTTCCATTCAATTTAATGACCTCCCTCTTGGATTTGTCTGTAAGCAACCCTGCTTGGAAAAGCAAAAGCACATTCTGGAACTTAAAATATTATTTGCATGCACTTTCTTTTGTGGGTCATTTTAGAGAGTTATAAAAATGAGAAGAAAAGTCTTGTTTTCTCGGGCAACAACCTCTTATCTACTTCCTATTTTATTATCATTGTCCCTATTAATTAAAATATTTCTGGTATTTTGGTCCAAGGCCAAGAATCCTGCTACTTGTAGGCAACTGTGATAGTCTTTCCTCTCTTTTTTCTGATCTGGGAGGCCTGACCACTCAGATGCCTGGGCTTTGAGGGTAGCTGTCTTCATAGCTAAGAATCAACTGCATGAGAAGGGAAGGCACCAGGCTATGCTAACTTTCCTCTGTCCCCTTCTTCTCCATAGAGTTCCAAAAAGGAGAGAGGGCAAAACAGGGTGGGGACAAAGTAGAATTCAGTCATAATTTTTACCCTTCTTTGCATGATGGGATAGACCAAAATACATCGACAGAAACCAATAACTCAGTGTGTGTTCACCTGCTTGACCCGAGCGCTCCATGGAACGCTGAGTATCAGCAGTGTGAGGATGCTGACGCTGGAGGTATCTGGTAGATGCTGTGAAGACATGTACATGAAGAAAGTCATCAGGGGCAACTGTTTGGTCATTGATGTGGTTTGAAGGATAAACAGAGGCTCTTTTTCCTGGTTTGCAGGAAGATCGTAAGTTAGGGAGTTCACCTTTCTCAATTTTAAGAATTTCTTCTTTCATCCCCTCCGTGTTGCTCACCTTCCATCCATGTGTCTGCTACTTTCCATTTCCAGTCAAGAGACAGCTGACGATGGAGCAGATACATAACACTATGTCCTAGAAGCTGGGCAGTGACTGGGCATGGCTAGTTGTACAACTTACACTTTAGGGGACACATGATTATCTCTTTCTTCTGTTGTACTTACATTTCTGGCCATTGACATTGCTATTGCATTGTGGGTAAAGTAAATTAATTTATCTGCAAAGAAGGACGTTGAATGGACTGTCATGCAAGCAAGTATGTGAATGGTTATTCGGAGCAGAATATTTAGTAACAAATAAGGTATTATTAATTCTACCTGGGTAAAAAGTGTCACACCCATACAAATAGGTAAGTATATACATTTCAATAAATAGTATCAAACACATGTTAGGGATAAGGAAACTGGAGCCAGATTTTTAAAAGGAAATAGAATTTGAACCCAGATTTTCTGAGGGTTAAATCTGAAGCTTTTCATCATTTCTGCCTCTTTCACTTTTCTTTCACCAATTGCAACAAATGAGCAGTTGAAGAGGTTCGAATGATTAATGCTGTTGTGTAAGTTTTCGGAGAATATATCTGTTCTTTGGCAGTCAAGTAATTTACTACATATGTGTATAAATGGTAGTAAGAAGACTTACGTTCTTAGGAGAATTGCCTTCTAGCATCATTCCTGCCCTAGTATAATTTCTTTTTTTAATTTTACAAATATGTCAGAGATAAATAATTCATTGCTATTTTTACTGTTTTCAAAAAGAAAATGAATTGTTTAAATAAATTGCCTTTGTTGGGGTCATCTTCATATGAATATACAAATAAAGAGACTACTTTATCTATGAGTGACCTTGGACGGGTTTTGAATTTGTATTAAATTTGAATTAAATATACATATAAAGATACTGCTACAAATAAAGGTACAAATTCAAAACCTGCCCAAGGTCACTCATCCTGGTGCTATCAGTATTCAAACCCTGGCAGTCTGGCGCAGGCACACACACAAAAAATCATTAACAATTTTGCAATACAGACATTTGTCTTTTTATATTTTCAATAATAATTAGAATTTTTCCATGTAGAAATGCTATATATTTCTGAAGAATTATTTCTATGTATCTCCTATTTTGTGTTGTCATGTTAACTTTAATTCTCTAATTGTTAATGGTATACAATGGATATTTGTATATTGAACTTTAATCCAAAAAAAATAAAAATAGCAATGAAAAAAAAGTTGCAGCTGAAAGGAATTGGGGTGATCAATAAGTGAAATATGTAAACTAAATTTATACAAATAGCCTATAAGTTTGAAATAAAGTTACTTGGAACAGAAAAAATAAGTAAATAAAAATTAAAAGAAATAAAAAAAAAATAAAGATACTATTTAAAACTGGTCTATCTGAATTTTTGCTTAGAAACACTATGTTGTAGTTGTAAGTTATTTCTTTCAGCCAAAGACAAAAGAGGGTTAAAATATAGTTAGTAGAAGCAACTGTTTAATATTTTCAACATTAATATTATTTGGGGAAAAAAGTCATCATTTAAAAAGACCAAATGGGGCCAGGCATGGTGGCTCACACCTGTAATGCTAGTATTCTAGGAGGCTGAGGTGGGTGAATCTCCTGAGCTCAGGAGTTCAAGATTAGCCTGAGCAAGAGTGAGACCCTGTCTGTACTAAAAATAGAAAAATTAGCTGGGTGTCCTGGTAGGCACCCATAGTCCCAGCTACTAGAGAGACTGAGGCAAGAGGATTTTGTGAATCTGGGAGTTTGAGATTGCCCTCTATCCAAGGTGATAGAGTGAGACATAGTCTCAAAAAAAGAAAATAAATAAATAAAGAGATCATATGCCATATATGTTTTGATATATATGTTTGTATATTTTAAAGTTCTTCTCTATGTAAAGTAATCATGATCTCAGGTTTATACTTAGACAAAAATAACAAAAAGTCCTTTGTGAAAGTTTCACAATGTTTATTAATGTTCTGTTCATTTTTTAAAGCATAAACCTGAGATACTGTCATTATCTCTTACTGACAATCAAGATAAACTAATGAACTAAAGAGTCTGTGGTTAAAATAAATGACTAACGTTGATAATAGATGTGGAAATCCCACACTCAGACTTCAACAAAGCTCTTAACTGAGAATTGGACATATATAGCAGCTAAGAAGTGTTCATGTCAGAGATAAAAATTAATTTTTATTTTCTGACTATTATGTTTCATGTGGGACTAAAGGTTATATATTTTGAGTTCACAAATCAAGCTTGTATAATTTTCAGAGGAAAAGGTCACTTATGGAAATGAATTATCCTGAGCATAAATTATTGCTCTATATTTGCCTATTATTTTGAAATGTCTTTCCTTGAATCTAACTTCGAAGATCAAGGCCAAAAAAGTATCACAAACGAAAAAATTCTAATAAACTTTATAAGAATATTTTAAAATTATTTATGTTTCAAATAATTTACCAAACATGTTGGCAATTTCTTTTTTGGTCAAATACAAAATATTCTCTCTGAAAAAAGAGATTAACGTGTTTGGTCCTTCTGTGATTATTGCGTGTTTGATTAATCGATGGCAAAAGGTGGTTTCAGGAAGTCACACCAGACCCCCCCCCCGGCCACTTGGTGGAGGTGTATTAGAATCTCTGAGGAAGGAATAGTCTTAAATGTTACATATGGTTTAAAAATTTATAACCACCCCCCCACCATGTTTTAGTACTAAAACTATGTAAAGAAATGCTGTTTTTTATTAATAAGGTGAAAAGAGCACAAATAAAATAGAGAACAAAAATAAAGGGTAAATGGTTATGATAGTACTTCTTGTTTACACGCCACCTCTCACGAAGAATCCCATTCCCCTAGAATCTGGCTGGGTCATAAAAGGGAATTTAGTTTCCATCTCCTTCATTAAAACGCTCATTCAATACACAGTGGCTAGTGCGCTGGCCACGTACACTGAGGCTGGCGGGTTCAAACCCAGCCCGGGCCAGCTAAACAGCAATGACAACTGCAACAGAAAAATAGCTGGGCATTGTGGTGGGCACTGGTAGTCCCAGCTACTCGGGAGGCTGAGGCAAGAGAATTGCTTGAGCCCAAGAGTTTGAGGCTTCCAAACCTTCCATGGCACTCTACCCAGGGCGACAGCTTGAGACTCTGTCTCAAGAAAACAAAAACAAAACAACAAAAAACACTCATTCTTGGAGCAAGGGACTGAGCTGCCATGTTAGCAGTCCACATACCCTGAGGCTACCGTGTTATGAGGACATCAAGCCACAGAGAGAGGCCATGTATAGGTGTTGTGGTTAGTGAGCTGCCATATTTGAGTCAGCCCAGCCCAGCCCAGCCCAGTGAGTCTTCAGAGGATTTCATCCCCCATCCCCCCCTTTAGTGACCTCCAGATGGAGTTGAGGCCTGAGTCATCATGGTATAGAAACAACCCATCCCAGCTGGATTTTGCCTGAAATCCTAACCCATAAGTAGAGTCTGTGAACCCAATGAAAAGAGTCAATGGTTGTTAAAAGCGTTAAACTTGGGGGGAGGGTAATATATTAAATACATTAAATCAGCAATAGTGAGTGGAATAGTCACCATTGACTTAGACATATTTGCAGGGCTTACTATGGTGCCTATCACTATGCTGGTGATGGAAGAACAGTGTGGTATACATGAAGTCTGCCCTCCAGAAGCGTGCATTCTAGTAATGCAGAATGTCGCTCAGGCAGACTGTTCAGAGTGTTAGTGTTTAGGCCAATCCTTTTACTGCCTTTCTCTGTTCTCATAAATTAACTATTTCAGTGTCATGTAAATTTAAAAAGATTTATTAAATGTAACTTGAAGACTGCATATATGGTTGTGTTCCTTTGAATAAAATTTTTATTAGTAAGGATTTTTCTATCCTCAAATTAGTATTTGTAAAAAGCCTCGAAGACCCGAACTCCGAGCAGATTCTCTAATATCAAAATGATGTGGTATTTAGTTTATGTAAGCCTTAATGCTTACCTTATTTTCAATTTTTCTGATCATTCGTAAATTGTAAAAATCTCAGCAAATTCACATTTTTGGGGAATCTAGCTAACCATAAAGCTGTTTTACAACTCTATGTTACTTAAACCTGTCATGTTTCAGCTGTAAGTTTGAATCCAGATGTTTCTGAAAGCTGTTACTGAGGATGGCCGACTGGTGATCCCACACATGGAAAATGAGTTAGCACCATCTGTTCAATTCCCAGCAGTTTGAAATTCCTAGAGAAAAATCCATCCCAGATACTCCTTTTCTTAACTGATGAGCATAGGATCTGGACTTAAATGAAACAGGTTTAAGAACATTCTTTAAATGTATGAAGTGCTTTGCTTATTACATTATGTTTTGGTCGAAACTTTTCAGAAACCAACATAACAGTAAATATGAAGACCCTAGCTATTTTCATACCCTTTGACTCAGTAATCCAACTCCAGAAAATCATTCCAGAGGAAATAATTCAACAGGAGGAAAGAGCAATATAAATGAACATGTTCATTGCCACTACCACAGCAGAAACATTGGGAACACTTAATATTATTATTTGTTTGGTACTTATTCCAGTACCTTCCACACATGATATCAAATCCTAAAATAAGAAAAAGATCCTGAAAGATAAATATGATCCTCACACTTCAAATGAGGAAAGAACATTCAGGCTCCAAGAAGTAGTAAATGGCAGAGAAACCCCAACCCAGGATCCTCCTATAAAAGACTATTTCTTCGCTAATCCTATGATTAGATTGTTAAGCATCATATTTCAACAAGAGAAAATGCCCAGAAAATATTGTATGACCAAGTAGGTTTTATATACCTGAGTAACTATAGTAATAAAAATAATAGTTAATATTTTGAGCATTTAGTATACACTAAACTCTAGGACAGACACATTAAGAATGTTATTTTAATTGACTCTTACATATCTGTATATCGTTACTATTATTTTTCTCACTTTTAAAAGTGATATGTATATTATAGCCCTGACTTTGTGTGGGAAGATGGGAGGTGAGTGTGAATTTATAAACATAGGCATATAGCTATTGACAGGGAACATACCAAGACATGCACAAGGGTTCAATGTTGATGATGGGATTGCAGAATATTCTCATTTTCTTTTTAACACACATTTTATTTATCGTGCACATTTATTTGCTGCTTTGATCAAACCAGTATAAGCTTTTTCTTTTCTTTTTTATAAAAGCAATCCTCTGTACAGTGGGGCCAAATAAAAATAAGCACAATTGAAGTGGAAAATATGGAATCATGGGGACTTCACCATGTTTAAATTTTCATTATTTTGCAATCACTGTTCTTGGGGGAAATAAATATGAAGACGTCTTTAGAAATAGTATCAGAATCTGTAAGGAAGGAAACCTGGGAGAAATATTTTGGACCATAGGTTTTTCCTTTGGTATCTTCATACTTTACTACCCAAGAAGCTACCTTTCTATAAGACTAGTTGTAGATCTACTTTTATCATTTAATAGTTTTGTTTTCATTTTATACTGATTTTTATTTTTTGCTTCTCCTTTTCTCTACTTTTGTTGAAAAGTTAATTTTGTAAGTACCCAAAAGTAAGTGCACACTGTGATGTGGCCCACAGTCCTTGGCTAATTTTATTCTTTACATTCAAAGAAAGAAAGAAATTTAAGGAATATTCTTTAAGACCAACAGAAGTAAATTATTAGACATAAGGTGAAGGAATGAGCTAGGATTGTAGAATATGACATTGAGGTTAAATGCTCCAGGATTTAATGTAGAAAAAGGAGCAGGAAGACATGGAGGAGAGAGATAGGTAATGATCCTGTGAGATCATGTACGTGAAGTTACTTCACAACGTCTCCACATCTATCCCAGTGCAAGCTATGGTGCTCAGCCAGAGCGTTATCAAACATCAAAACTGATCATACCATCCCCTAGTTAAAAGTCATTAATAGACCAATAGTATCCTCAGAATGAAGTTCGAAATTCATGTGTTAACGTTATACGCTGGCTGTTGCTTAGTTCTCTATCTCATCTTTCATGATTTCTCCATTGTTCTTCTCGTTCCAGGAGTATCTGAGTCCTGGTCCCTTCTGTTACAGTAGCATGATTCATTCTTCCACCTTAACTTTGGGCATGCTATGCCAGAGCAAATTCCCTGCATCTCTCCTGCCCCATCCTCCATATAGAATTTGAGAAACAGAAGGATAGAGAGTGGGATGGACATGTAACTGGATGGATAAATGAGGGGATGGGTGTGAATCAAGGCCTGCAACTTACTATTAGGGAATGGAATTTGATGGAGAAGGTAATGAACAAGATGATAGAAACTTACTGTCAAAATTTTAAAGGACATTGACATAAACAGTAACAATGGTTAAAAAATGGATTTAGATTTTGTGGTTGCTTTATGTAAGGATGAATAACCAGAATCTGGGATAGGAAGAGTGGTTCACACAGCTCTCTTATTGCCTTAAAGTAATAGGATATCAAGGTAAACAGATGCAAGGTGCAGAATTAGGTAGCAGGTTAAATTCTGAGGGGAAAATCAGAAGAAATTGAGGTAAATAAAAGTAAATCCAGACGTCTTTGTCAAAGATTATAATGAGATTTGAGAACTGGAGTCCATCACAAGAATGCTTTACTTGTGCATAATAATAATTACTTATTGTACATAAGTAAAGCATTCTTGTGATGCAAATATCGGGTGGTTGTATTATATGGAGCTGCTAATTTCAAATGCCTAGGGAGTAAATAATTCTTATTGTCACATAATGTGAGGTTGACTCCATTTCTATCTTCCTAAATCAGAGGAGCAAAGGATAATCCTAAAGTGCTTTAAAATTTATTAACTCACATGGAGCTTAGGAGTCCCGTTCTGTTTTCCATTCCTTGCAGATCCCATGTATTTGCAGGTTATGTAGCATAGATTGTGTTAGGGAATTGAATTAAATTACTAAGTCTGGAGTTACTAAGACTTAAATAGTGGTTTCTACCCACTTAAAAATACACGTTTGTACAGTATTTTCAGACAAAATATATACAGCATTATTCTATTTGTATTATATAAAGTATTACATACTTACATAAAGAAACTGTTTTATTATTTTAAGTCTGTTTGATCCTTGAAAATTGAGTGAATCCCATTAAAAAATAGGGCTTCATGGTCCTATTTTGAAAGTAAAGCCATTAACTAATTCATTGAATAATTTAGCACCAAAAATCTGTTCAAAGAGGCACCAAAAATCTGTTTAAAGTACGCTAAGTGGTATTTGTTAAACTATATGTCTCACGTGGGTTTTTTTCTTCTTTTAAACAACCTGAGCCTGACCTGGTGTTTTCAATTGGGTCATTGTATATTTGTAAGCATTCTGTAATAACAAACTATAAAATTATTTTTAGCATTTACCAAATGGAGCACCCCTTACAGTCCATTTTGTGGCTTTTGCAAAGCACAAAGAGACTCCTGGTTAGTATTAGGAATATGGATGCCCTAATAATTCTATAAGTATCAGATAAAATGTTTGGGTAGAAATGTTCCATGAAAAAAATAGAAATTCCATATTTGCTGAGCAAGAATAATCATATTGTAAGACAGACAATGTGGATGTTTATTTAAACACATATTTATGCCTAGAAATAAAATATGCTTACTGGGAAGTTCACATCCTCTTAAAAACACACACATCTTCTTGTATTCTCATGATGATATCATGGAGTCAAATGGACTTAAATGACCACAATCCTCCGGGAACCAAAGACTGGCCAGTGCGGGAGATAGTGATGATGGGGAAGCCATTTACAGTCTTTATGATGGAAAATGAATGAAGCAAAGCTAGAACTCCAATTAGTCAAGACTTTTCTTCTTTAAAAAAAAGAAAAATCAGTATCCTTGCCATGCTTTTTGCCTTTTCTATATAGGAAGGTGCTAGTTCAGGCTCTTATGTGTGTGTGTGAGTGTGTGCACATTTGAGTATATAGTTTTGCTTTCAGCATGTGATAGATTAAAGCTCTGAATCGGGCAGCCTACTTTACCCTCTGAACTTCAAATTTTTGTATCTATGAAATGAGAATAATAATACCTTTCTTGTAAGGTTGTTAAAATGATTATATGAGATAAAAATCACTGTGTTTATTAATGAAGCCTGGCACATGGGATATGTTTACCATCTTACAATTATTTCTTATTTTTAAACATTTTCTTTAAGAACTATACTCAACAAAACGAAGTATTTTACTTAGACTATAGAATTTATGGGTAATCAAACAAGGATTGATATAAGATTCCCATGTTCAAATCCCACTGAATGAATCTCCTAAGTGGAAGCATTTAAGTTACTTTATATGGCTGCTCTGCCCTCAATTTTATTCAATGTGATTCCTTCTTCAGGGTATTGTAAAGAAAGAGGAAAAAACAGTAACTTCATACTGAAGAAGCTCAGCAAACACTGCCTTAAGCCAGATGATCAAAATCAGTATAGACAGCGGTAAGTCATGTTGATAGTAAGTTTGTTTATCAATTCTATGAGAAGAGCACAGAATGGCACTTTTCTTCTGTGGTCTCTTTCTCGAAGCTTATAACTCCTAGTCTAACCATGAAAAAACATCAGAAAAATCTCAATTTAGGGACATTCTGTAAAATATCTGACAAGGCTCAAAAAATTTGAAGTCATCCAAAAAGTAAAAGTAGCCTAAAGAGACATATGAGTAGACATAAAGTTGTACCCTTGTCCAAAAAAGAGCATTAGGAAATTTGAAAAATGTAGACTTTAGTTACTAAAATGAAGAAATAATTAAATAGACAGACAAAACCCTGCTCTGAATTCAATAGCCATACATACATAGATTTCTACAGACCTTAAGAAGATATATCAGCTAGTTCTGAATAATTCTTGATAATTCATGTAACATGAATGACTTTTCTCAACGAGAATCTGGGAATAGCTTGACTAGACAGTGCTTGCTCCTTACAGTGAGATATTTGGAAAAGAAATGGCCTGCAACAGAATGGATTGCAGCTTCTCAGATCTGAAGAAATCTTCATAAATTTTTCTGAAGACAGAGGTAAAGCTCTTCCTACTTGGCATAAAAACCTGGGACACTTCGTAGTGCTTATGGGTGACATGATAATTATATGCAGAAAAGATTGTACTTTTAAAAAATAAAGACCTCCATTGAGCCTATAAAAAATGAATATGCCAGGTCACTGAGGATGCATTATGTGTAATCTGCTGTATTTTATTACCCTCCTGCCAAAAAGCAAACAGGAATGTTAGTAAATTTGCTCACAGCATATATTTAACATTACAACCTCTCTAGATGTCTTTCTTTTAAGCCCTTGAGGATACAGCCTTTTGTAAATTGAGTAAGAAAGTCAGGATACAATTTTTCTTTCAAAGGCACATGAATTTCTTTTGTCTATCATTAAATAGATTACAGGTTGTACCAGAACAAGAAACCAGAACAATACTAACATTTTATTCAACTATTTATTGTAAACGAAATGTTTTCAGTTCTTTTGACACTACATCAGATCTGTAAAGGCCACACTCAATTAAGGTGGTAAAACCTGCAACAGGTTATCCTTTTGTATTCCTCTTGCAAAGGTAGCTTTGAGATGTGGTATGGGACGTTACCCATGTTACCTGATGTCAGTTCTTAAAGCTTGGTACCTCGTGGAAAACCTGTTGTGCATTCAAAGAATATGAAGTAGAATTTGAAAAGCCAGAAATATGGCTTAGGTTTTTTAAGAAAGTGGATTGCAGTGATAAAATTGTATAAACTAGGGGTGGAAAAAGCATTCTAGACCTTGGCCAATGGAAAGTGGATTTGTGGGCTGTGTCTATTGCCCTTTTTCATCTTCTGAGATGACATAATTAATGGTATTATTCTCTAGCAGCGTGAGAATGGTTTTGCCTTAAACTTTTCTGCAAAGGCCTTCTTTGTATATAACAAAGTCTGCCTTAAAGCCTGTGCAGATGGCTTCTAAAGCATGGGGCTAATACGGATTTGGTCTCCAGCGTTGCATTTACTCACTTGTTCATTCACTGAATATTTATCATCTGGTACCACATGTGCCTCCGAGCATCCTGTGAAAGCCTGGAGACAAAGGTGAACAAAAAAACACTTCCCACCGCACACAGCGTATAATCCAATGAGGAAGTGACTATCAAGTGGTCACACAAGTAATTATAAGTTGACAGAACAAAGAAGAGATACAGAAGACCAAGGCAATATAAATGAAAGGGATGGATTTGGTCTAGATATAAAGTGCTCAGCTACTGAAAACATACTTTTACAACAGTCAGTTCATGTTCCCTTCATTATGAGCCCTAGATATTAGGAACTGGTATGTGGAAGTTGTTCATGCTTGCCCAAGGCACCTATAACACACTACAGAGACTATAAAAATTTACCTCCCCCCAAAAATGGAAAAGGAAAAGAAAAGGACTAAATAAATGAGTCAAATGTGTACTGCTATATCCTATGTCTGTCTTTGTGTTTATACGCATATAACAGAAAGCCTGAGTTTTATGGTTCTACCCTAACCAAGTAACAAGTACTACTCTGCTTTCTCCCTACTTCACTATTGTTGCTTCAAGCACATAACGTATACTTCAAGCACGTAACATTTACTACTTGAATTGACTTTCAAGCAATTGACAAGAACAGGAGAGGAAAACTGGGTTCACATAGCCCAAATGGGCCAGTTGGACAGTAAACATTCTCTTGCTATTTCCTCATAATTTGATCTCATTAGAAGCATTCCCTCCTCTTACAACAGACCTCATGTAATTTTTGAGGAGTTTATATTTGGGAGAGGGTGCAGGTTTAATAAATGGTAAATCACTCCTGTTTCTCATTGACATACTTTAGAATTTTCTTTCAGTTGTGGCATTAACATATTTTCAGAAATAACTGTATCTCAGTGGTTAGGGTGCCAGCCACATGCACGGAGGCAAGTGGGTTCAAACCCAGCCTGGGCCTGCTAAACAACAATGACAACTGCAACAAAAACAGCAACAAAAAAAACTAGCCAGGTGTTGTCAGTTGCCTATAGTCCCAGCTACTTGAGAGGCTGAGGCAAGACCAAGAGTTTGAGGATGCTGTGAGCTGTGACTCCATGACATTCTACCAATGTCAACATAGTGAAAATCTATTTCAGAAAGAAAGAAAGAAAGAAAGAAAGAAAGAAAGAAAGAAAGAAAGAAAGAAAGAAAGAAAGAAAGAAAGAAAGAAAGAAGAAAGAAAAGAAAGAAACTTGTTAGAGGCTCACCCTGTTCAGCAGCAATAACCCTCCATATGTGTTCAGGGTGAGCAGTGAGAGATTTCAAAGCTATTGCATTCTATAATGTTTTGATTAAACACCCTGTTATTAGTCTTGCTATTAATGTTACATGTAGCTTATATTTATAAAATTGAAAATTGACAAATCCAAATGAAATATAACCACTCACAGAAATAGATAAAAGGTTATGACTATTCAGAGTACTTGGAATGACTATTTTGAGTGAAGAGCATTGTCATTTCAGCCTAACAATTAGGTTGGATGACTTTTAAAATATTATATTGTTATTTTTAAAAAAACAAACTACTATATGAATGAGTTTCACTTGACCTAATTACTGTGTTATATCAAGGCAACAAAAGTACTGCATTTCTCAGAATCAGAATCATAACCTTGTTGCTTTTACTCTCACATTAACCTGAAAAAAATTTACTTTTCGAGAAAAAAAAAAGAGAGAGAATCAGAGTCATAAACTCTAATGTTGGAAGACAACCTAAAGTTGATCTAACCCCACTTCCCCATCAGCACAGAAATACTCCATTTCTGGAGTTCTCATCCCTGACAGTTCACCTTGACTTGATCCTGTATAGCAAAGGAGAACTCACAACTAGTTAGGGCCAACACCTCCCCTCAGCTGCAGTTATAGTGCAATAAACTTCTCTTGTGGATCAAGTTGTAGCTTTCATTCCTTTCCCTCTGAAAAGAACAAGTCTTTCTCTCTTTTACACAAATATCTTCAAGAATTTGGTGTAAAATTAATCTTAAACAACTTACTCTTTCTGAGCATCAGGTTTCTCATCTAATAAAGAGAGCTAATACTACCTACCCCCTAGTATTCATGCAGCAGTCGATACAGACAGCTTGTTAAAATGGTAGCATCCTGCAAGCTTAACTAATGATCAGTGGTGGGTTATTATAGTATTATTGCTCTTGTTGCATTTTGGACACACTATTATACCTCCCTAATATTTCTTTCTGCATTCTTTCCTTGTTCATCTGTTCTTACTTTGGCATTATCTGGTCAATTTTACCTTAAATTGTAGAACCAAGCATAGGAAAATGCAGAAAACCATGGGACAATTTCCTCTCGTAGACATTCTACTTCTGTCATTTCAACCTGGACTTTACCTTTTCTTAGTAGCTTTATCCTACCATTGGATCATGCTACTCTAATGAGTCCTCAGATTTTACTATAGGAACAATTTTTCTGCCTGTTATTATTCCTCATCTATACTTTTTTGTCTTATTTTATTTTAAGCTAAAGGTAGGACTTTCAATTTATCTGAATTAAATTATATTTTTCGTGGGAGGCTTATTGTTTCAGCCCCCAAACTTTAAGAATCTTCAGTCTCTTGGCCAAAAATTATATATTATATGTTTTGTTCATCTGCACACTTGAAAAGCTTATGTCCTAAATCCTCAGCCAAGCATGGTGTTGAGTAAGTCTTGAGTAAAGATTAGCATGTGGTCATTCTGCATATAGCCCAGCAAGAGAGAATGGATTCCCAACTTAAGGAAGTAGCTGGAGGGCTGGAGAGTAAGAGATTGAATTTGGATGTTTCTCAACTATATTTTTTGACAACCAGTGTCTATACAGATGCTGAAATTCTCAGATTTTCTTTGGTTTTAGGACTGATTCCCTTTTCCCACTCTAACCTATATAGGCTATCTGGAGTACCTATGGCAAGTACCTGATTCCCTTTTCCCACTCTAACCTACATGGCTATCTGGAGTACCTATGGCAAGTACCTGGCAAGTTTAGGGTTGAAGCTTCAAGGAGCAATAGATGCCTCACTTTTAGTAGGACTAAATTCTACTGTAGCCAGAAAACCCAAGAGATTATTCTTCCCACTCATAGAATCCAGGTTGTCAATTCTTAAAGAATTCCCATTTAAAAAGTAAATGATACTCTCTACGCCTAATATGGACACTTTTGAGATTGAAAGAGGGCTATATTAATAATATCACCAAGGCAATATGTAAAAACAGCATGGCCCAGGAGAAATTGATATTTCTGAATCATGTTTATACTCAGTAAATAGGTATTTAAGTAATGCAATTGCACATCGGGATTGAGTAGAAATGTATGTCCTTTAGTCCACATTCTCCCTTCATACACACAACCTCTCACTGAGTATGACTTCTCATTATCCATGTTCTAATGCCCCTGATAGGTGATTGTTCAGTCTGCTTGAATGCTTTCAGGGCCAAGTTCACTCAGATTTACTCTCTTATGGGTGGTTGAGCTGAGGGCCATAGTTCCTTGCCGCATGGGCCTCTTCAAGGTTCAGCTTACTTCCTCAAAGCATGTCTGCAGAAAAGGCCATAGAGAGTCTACTGCAAAGATTTGTTTTGCAATGTTAGCACAGGTGAGACAGCCCATCAACCTAGCCAGTTTATTGATTACAGCAAGTCACTGAATCTGGTCCAAGCTCCAGGGGAGGGGATTACACAAATGTGTGAAATTTAGCATGCAGGAAGATTGGTGGCTATCTTAGAAGCCTGCCTACTGCAGGTACAGAAATGGAAACTTCCTTTTACGAATGTAAGAGACCGAGAGGGAAATATTCAATTTATGATTTCCTTCCTCTTTATTAGACTTGTGTTTTTTAGGTGGTGGGGATGCTGATTGGGCTGTTAATTGGTTGTTATGTTATGTGCTTGCCATTAGTTTACAAGTTGTAAAAAGAAAACAAAAGTTCTTTTAAAAGTATTCACCTGTATTGAGGTTATAGTGAATCTACAATTGAATTGCAGCAAGAAATTATTTTTGTGGATCCTGGTTTGTGATTAGTAATCCCTTTACTAATAAATGAAACTCCAAGACCCGTTCACATTTTGTTTCAGTGGGGCCCCAACAACTGAAGCCTGATGATCACCCGGGAGATGGGGCCTGTGTGCAGGGACCTCATCTGTAAGGGTATGCGTTTAATTCTTTGATTTCTGACGTCTCCTGTACTTCTGTGCTCTAAAGACTTTGTCTTTGAATCTATAATTTTTGCACTAACACTATAGACTCAATATTCTTTTTTGTGGCTGAGCCTAATGATCTAGCCCATATTGGCTCTTATGCTGCCTAAGAGGTGATAGTGCAAATCCTAATAGAACGAATTTCACTTTTGGCCATTAGCTTTTGTGTATTTCCTCTCTGTCTTCAAATCCTCATTGCAAATGTCATTGTCATCTAAAAGCATGTGTCAAATGGTCTATGAAGCTAGTATATGATGCCCCATGATCATATTAATGTATGCAGCTATGATTTAATAATAATAATTAATAAATAAATAAATAAATAAAATAAAACAAATTAAGTTCACACATACACCAAAAGCATTTCAAAATCCAGTCTATTAACTTAACGTGTACTTGGTGAAATAAAAAATTCAAAATGTTTCTCTTTTACTATAAAAATAAATAAATAAATAAAAGCATGTACTTATTTTTCAATTAAACAATAAAGTGCTAGAAGTTTACTTAACTTCTAGGCAAGTGTAACTATACATATTCAGCAGCGTCTATCCTCCTGAAAGTTTATAGTGTAAGGGAAAGGACTCAATGTAGTCATTACACAGTTAATGAATAAAACGTTGACCACGTAAGTGTTCTGAACTAGTGGTTTGTTTATTAAACTGACACTTCCTAGAATTGCTTGCTATGTTCTTTCTTCAATAAGAAACGATGATGCATTTACTGGCTTGTTTTTAAAACAGAACGTTAGATTTAACATAGTTTGTACATTTCGGTATGTAGAGAGAGCCCTGTACACAACCAATATACATTTATTTATAGACTTACTCATTTATTTATGAAAACAGAACCATCCATAAGCAAAATACAGTTAGCATCCAGGATTTGTTCATTGTTTATGGTATATTTTGGTCTATTGGAATGTGGGTTAAAAATGTCTAGGTTTTAAAGGATAAGTTTGGTAACATATAGTCCATAACATATCAAAATTATGTGATTTTTAATTTGATAAATGTGTTTACTGACTCTACGATACCAGTGTTTATCAGCAACATCATTGTTTTAGGTGAAAAAATAAAAATACTACCAGTTAAATTTTGACACCCCCTCCCCATCACTTTTTATCACTTTGATTATAAAATAGAAAAGTTAAAATGTAATAGGTCCGAAACTCAAGCTGATGGATAACAACTCAGAAAGGATGAAACACCAAACTGCTTTGGCTAACTATCTATCGTGAATCCAGACAAGTGGACTGGTGCTCAAGGTTTTGAATAATACTAAATGCTTTTCATGAAAATTTAATTTCTGTCTTAGTGTAATTAATTACCAGATTCTCTCAAACTTTCCCACTGACATGAAAATAGAGAAAATGAAATCCCAAGTGTCTGCAGGGTCTAGCCTGAAACGATCCAGCCAAGATAAAAATTTATAAATAAGACAGCAAAAAATATGATGTTATCAGGTTTTAAATAGAAAGTGAGGCTTTTATTTACACATTATTAAGTAAAATTAACTTTCCATAAAATGTTTCATAGTTTTACTTTGGCTTTGTGTATCCTAGGCACTTTGCAATGTGCCTGAGAATTTCAGGTACCTTGGAGACTGAGATAACCAGAAGTAATAGATGGAAGTAGCCAAGGATCTTCATAAGTTTTGATTACTAAAGAAAATCTGACAAAAGGCCCCCTCCCCCCGCAAAATTGCATAGTCTCATTAAAGAGCATTCATACAAATTTTCTGCTTTGGACTCTATCCAGAAATGCCTTCTTGTGAAGAATTATGTCTGTTAAGATTTAATTGAAAATTATATCTAAATAAGCAATAATTAGAATTTCCTTGTTTGATCATAAAAATTGCCTATAAGAATTGAATTGAATGCTGATTTTCCTTCCTTCCCCCATGTGCATTAATTATGCAGCAAATTGACTAACGAGCACATAGTGTTCCCTGCGTGTCTGTGTGTTTTCTCGCAGAAATATTTCTTCAGAAAGGCTTTCATTTTCTAGCAAGGATTTAAAATGCCCTGAGGTGAAAAACAGTGGCAGGGTTACACCAGCATCTGGAGTCATTCATTTGTCCAACTGCAGATAAGTGCTCATCAATACACACAAAAAGTTTGAATTATAAATTACTAGTTCAATTTCCTTTGTAAAAGATTAATTGTATTTAGTTTTATTCACAACATTCAAATAGGTAGCCAGTAGCCCTTTTTTATGGTCTATACATAGAGCTTCTGCTTCCTCTGATCCCAGTCCTACACGATTTTCACTCCTCAACACCCACCATCACTCCCATCCTGCAAAAGGGTTGGGAATGTCTACATGTTCCACAAAATGTTTGTAAATACAGAATTAGAAATATACACCATCCCACATCTGAGAATTGTTGAACAATTCAACTTTGAAAATCCCTGCAGTGTTTCTCCAGGTTTGGAGTACAAAAGGCTCAGATGTGTCCTTGTCCCTATCAAGGAAGTATAACATGGAGACGTGAATATCTTAAAACAGTAGTAAGATTGCGATGATGCTTTCAGTGTGTTTTCATAAGGCAGGTCAAATCTGCTGAAAATAATCTGGAATACATGAAGTTCATGACAGAAGTTTTTATCACTTAGGCACCAAACAGTCCTTTGTTCTCTTTTCATTTATTTCTGAATAAATGGACAGAAAGCTGAAAATGAGTTTTAGAGTAAATGTACATGTTCATTTAATGCCCTGTACGGTACATTTGATATGGCTTTGAAGCCTGACATTTTTTTCCTACTACAATGACATTCTATAAAGGCAATCAAGCATATTACAGAAGATCTAAGACTACATACAAAAAATAATTTGTTTAAAGCAAACTGATTGGACCATGATACCAAGAAGTCTAAAGTGGTCATCTTTGAGGTTTGACAATTGAGACTGTTCTAAACACTGGTGGTAGGGCACAGTGGGTCTTCTTACTCGTACCCAGTTTCTTCATATTATTGGTTAAATTCTGATATCCTTCTCATTGTGTTTTATTGGCTGAAACTTTTGTAGTTGGTTAAAGTATTTTAGACTGTATCTCCATATAGTTGCTTAGCAATTGGAAATTATAAGTTTGCTCTTTAAAACAGAATGAAACCAAAAATTATTCAATGGGAGAGAGAAAGAGAGAGAGAAATCCAACTGGGGTGCAGAAGTGTACATGTTTGGAGCTTCTCTAATGAGCAAAGTATTATAAAAAATGGAACCTTCTTGAATCAAGTTCAAGTTGTCTTAAGATGGAGTTATAAATATGGACCTTTAAGTTTGACTCTTTTGGGTTTGCATTTCGGCTCAGACACTTGCTAAATACCTAATTTTATGCTAGTTACTTAACCTTTTGGGGCCTTAGTCTTATCATATGTCATATGTAAAGGGAGAATATAGAATTTATTTGATAGGACTATTGGGAATATTAAATGAGATAATGCATGCAAGGCAATTGACACAATACTTAGCAGAAAGGATTTGTTCAGTTAATGTTAGACTGCCTGGGCCATGTTCAATGCATTTAATATTTATTTAGTGGGAGAGCAAGAAATTAATACTTTATTAAAACATTACCTTTCTTTATATTTATAGCAAGAGATTTATTGCTCCACCAAATGTAACATTTGATGCATTTGGAATTGAAAGAAAATACTTTCACTCTCCTTAGATATAATTCATCATTCATACTCAGTAGAATACCCATTATCTACAAGGTATAGTTGCTAAGTCTTTGTTCAAAATACTTAACTATTTTTTGTCTGTTTCAGTGTAGAACATATTTTATATTTTGTGATACTTCTACTTTTTGGTTAGAACCATTTCAAACCTATCAGTAGGTCAAGGAATTCAAACTTTCTTTTGACATGAACAATCCTAAGAACTTTCCATGAGCTTCAGTTTACTAATGTCAAAGCCAAGTTTACAAGTCAGATTTTCCATTAGTAGCTGTTCTGTTGTACATCGCAATGAAGAGGCAGTAATTTGAGGTTATTTACATTTGGAATCTCAAAGGTAAATAACCTCATTGTTTATTCTTACATACATCCTGCATGTTAGAATATGATTATAAAATATCTAACTAATGCTAAAGGCCAATTAGAAGATCATTGTAATTAATGACAGCAACATTAATCAAATCTTATTTATCAGTACATACTGGACGTTCAGCTACACATGGGCAAGAACTCTTGCAATTCCAACTTGGCATTTAGTTTCAGAAACTTGAAAGTAATTATTGGACAGATCAGAAATCAGATGATATATTTTCTTTTTGTTTTAACACTCAGTAGGAACACATTTTTTTTTTAATAGCTTTTATAGAAAGAATAACTGAAACATATTTATTCACTAATTCTCTTGCATCTATAGGGTCAAATACAAAGAAAATTCCTTCTTTTTTTTTTTTTCATATTTGGGATGTGTGTGTGTATGTGTCTGTGGTAGGTGGGTATGGGGTGTCAATGTGTGTGATTTCTCAAATCAGAGACTTCTTGGGAACCATAGTGAATGGTTTAAACTTCAGACAGTGAAATACATTAGTTGTTTCTGGTAAAGAGTCTTATCCACATATTAAGAGTTTCAGTTGGCAGTGACAGTGAGATATAACAAACTCAGTTGCCTGGTTTCGGGTTAGTGGTAGAGCTTATAGTTTTACTTTGTTTGGGTTTTTTTTTTTTTAATTATAGATAAAAAATATGCACCATAGTTTTACTTTGTAACTTAACCTCTTAGAACAGAGAATTTCAGATTGACAAAGCTCTATTTATTATTTTAAATTTCTGCTAGTGGCACTAATTTGGAGTTCCTAGGATTCATTTTCACCTCAGCAACCATAAAGAAGTCTCTTAGGGGCTTAACTGTTAATCATATTATAATTTACTCCAGTAATGTTCGTTGGTTGACTACCTCATTCCCTAGCATAATTTTGTTGGCTATTACTATTATCGCACGATCACTATTAAGGTGATTATCATATTTCCAAATAAGGATAAGACATAAGCGTGTGCTAATTATTTTTTTTCTGTCATCTCTACATTAGGTTATTGGAAACGTCTTGCACAAGAGGTTTAGATTTGTGTATGTACCTCTAAGTAGCAATATGTATATTAATATTAATAATGTGATTATATAGTCTATCAAGAGAATATATTATAAATGTTATTGTATAGAATTTTTATTATTCCTCCTACTAGCGGTGTTACAATACTAACCTCATAGTTAAATTAACAAAATTAAAAAAGCATATTATACAACTCTACTGTGTTGAGGAAAAATTATAGTTTATGGTTTGAAAACTATAGTTCTGTTGTGGGAAGCAGAAAGAAAAGTAATTTGTATCACAAAAATATTTCTTTATTAAATGTTGCCTTGGTGAGACTCCTGGGGAAGTTCAAAATAAGTATAATTCAGAAATTTACATTTTATTATTTACATTTTGTCTGTAGGTTTTATATTTCTACTTTGTATAAGTAAATGTTACATCATACACACTTGTAGATTTATAGTTTGGAAATATGCCATAAAGTGGTAGGCCGCATTTAACATTTTTATTTCCAGGCCTTGAGAAAAATGATGCAAGTGGGTTTTATTGTGCATTTCACCTTCTCTTTTGCTTAGTATTATGTGTAGTAATTTATCTTGTACAAACCTCAAACATTTCAGAAGATTTTGAAGAAGAAATTGGGCTGGATTGCTGAAAGTTTGAGTTCAGAGATTTAAGTAAATTTGTACTTTGAATCAATGTGACTTTTAGTCACAAATGATTTGAAAGAGAAGTCCAAAAGCTTATGACCTTCTCTGCATCTCAATTTTTAGAAAAGAACTTTTGACTTGAGATGTTTTTTATTCAGGCCTTGAACCCAGAATACCACTGAGCTTGGAGTTTCTTTTTAAAGAGAAATATGCGTGTGGAATGTTGTTGCTACAGAAAAGATTATGCAAACATCTCAGCTTTGCTCAAGACATCCAAGTTCACAGAAAACTATTTGTGACTTCAACTGCTACCAGGCTTGTGTTTGAATGTTGACCAAATTATGTTTGATTGACTTAATCTTAACAGCACAAAGAACATTTTTGAACCTGTAATAAGATTTTTGTAAACATTTTGTTCATTTGAAAGAAGGTCCTAGTGAACCCTGTTAATACAACGATGTTGCTGTCCCATCAGCTGGTGTGCTGAGGCGTGTACCAGATCTCTGAGGTGCATTCCATATGGTAGGCAGAAAACCAATGAAGATCAGCTTCTAACTTCTTGTCCTTATGGACATGTTTTTTCTAATTTCATTCTAATCCTAAAGTCATGCATTTTGGGTCTTTCTAAGGCTACGGCCATGCTTGAAAATGTTAACAAGAGAGACCAATGAGGAGAGAGGTTCTCCAGCCAGCTATTTTCTTGAAGATAAAAGCCTTGATTGTGATTTTAATCTGACCCCACCTGCCTCTTCTATTGGAAATATTTTTATTGAGAGATCTGCCATAGGTAAGGGCAATTTAACAACAATGATATCACAAACATTACCCACAATGACTCATGAAGGGGGGACAGGAATTACCATACATGTCTATTTTCTTATTAATAAAATCTCCCTTTGAAACATTTTTTCCAATCCAAAATGTAGGATGGTTCACCAAGACATATGATGCAAAGGCTCTTATATTTAATGTGTACTTGACTTTCATTCCTAGGATGGAAAGGTCGGGGTTAAACCACATTGTGAGGGAATTCAGTGATAGTTATTAATCATAGGATGTGGGGAAAGAGGAGACACATGCCGGAAATGTGAGCAGAGAATTCAATGAAGACATTTAGCAAGTGACTTGATGTGTAGAGTTGAAGTAGTTTGCTAGTTTCCTATGTGAGATTGCTCCGTCTAAAATTACACAAATGCTGACAAGGGACTTTAAACTTCAAACCAAAGAAGTTTGAAAGTTGCTACAACTTTCAAACATTAACCAAAAATAAAGTTACAAAAAACAAACAAACAAAGAAAAAACCCAGTTATCTACATTCTCACACTAGTCACAAGTAGAGAAAGAAAGGAGCTGCTAAGAATGATTTTGAACCAAAAAGGTCCTGTCCTTAAACTCTTCCTGCTATCTTCCTAATCATACAGCCTCGGTAAGGAGGAGAGAAACAGCAAAGTACAGTAGCCAGGCATCTGTGAGCTATTTTTAGGTTGAGCAAAAGGCTTCTGAGGGAGAAGGTGGCCAGAGAGCAAGACATATAGGAGGTAAAGGTCAATAGAAAAGGGTGGAATTTTTCTCCAAACCACTGCATTTTATAAGCACGGGCAATGCTCAAAACAAACGACGTGATAGACATTTATGCCTTTTAAACAATTCTCCTACTGTATGTCCTGTGCCTTCTCAATAAGCACAGAACGGATGTATTTTACAGACCAATTTTCACATTGAAATAGATGCATGTATGCACGCATGTTTTTAAAAGGCAGGGAAATAACTATTACCTTGAATTAAAGAGCCAGGAAAAAAGGTAAAATTTGTCAGGAATTCTCATCCTGAGCTCAAGTCAGTATTCCTTAATCAGGGTTTATATTACATCTCAGTGCATTATCTGTGGTTTAGATTGACTAAAAAAATGTGGAATACTACTTCCCAGTAGGAAAATGTACTGTTTCTGACTTAGAGCGTACTTCTATAGAGATAGGAAGACACGTATAAATAACAGTTTAACAACTTAAAAAAAAAAAATAGTGGTAGTTTTGAATCAAATTGACTATTACTTTATCAGGTAATCAAAAGTGAGGGGAAAGTAGCTTAATACTTGTTCTAAATGACTTGTTAGTGGGCTCATTTCTAATATAATAAATAAACAGTATAGTCTTGTACAATAGCAGCATGTCCTCATTAATTGAAAAGAGAGAATCTAAATGGTGCTGATAATATCACAGGTCACCCGACCCACAAGATTCCTTCTCAATTAGTATATATTTAGGCTTTTAAGGTCACTCAAGTAGCTCTATCATAAAAAAGAGGAGACTGGATGCTCTGCATGGTTTCCTAAGTTCTTTTCCAAGCTATTTACCTTGGGATGTACCTGCAGTGAAGCGGAACCAGCAGGGAAGTGGAGTGGAGTCGGACTTCCGTCTGCTGTGCTTTGCTTTTCAGTTAATGACTCTTATCACCTGAGTCATATGTGCTCATCACTGACAAATTTAAAATGCTGATAGGCTAACAGAAGTGCAAGCCTCCTGACACCCTGCAGACATAGCCATATCCATCCTTAACATACCTTTTAAATACATTCGGCCAACTGTTTTCTTTACAGAAACACAGAGTATGTATTTCTTTAAATACATACAGAGGAATGAATTCATTTCTTCATAAGGGTCAGCCTATATTTAGTGTTTCAAGATCTGCTTTTTTATCTCAGCAATATACTGTGTACATTTGTTCATGTGAAGAAATGTACATTGCCACCCCATTTAATAGTCTTCTTGGTGGAAGGAGGGGGAGTGGTGAGAATACACTTACAATGGTATATGTGAAACTTAGTAAATGTGGAATGTAGATGTCTTAACACAATAACTGTGAAATTGCCAGGAAGGCTATGTTAACCAGAGTGATATAAACGTGTCAACCGGTCTGTGAAACTAGTGTATGAGGCCCCATGATCATACCAATGTACACAGCTATGATTTAATAGAAAAAAAAAGACTTCTTAATTCTACTGTTTAATTGGATTCCACTTTAGCCTGTCATCTCCTATTGAACATCTAGATTTCTAAGCCTATTTTGTTATGATAAATAGTAAAATACTACACTATACCTCATAAACACATGTAGTTATTATTTGTCAATTAAAAATAAAACTTAAAAAATATTATAATGAACATCTTTATAAATACATTTCTTTGTATATATCCTTAATTATTTTTAGTCAAAGTTTTTGGATTAAAGGTAGTATGCAGAGGCCCAAGGACCCCTTCAGGCAATCTATGTCAAATTAATATATAATCACATTAGCATTGTGTGGGAATGACCACTCTTCAACCCTCCAAAACACACACATGCTGTATATCTTTACAAGTGTTGTGTACCTTCATCTAAAAAATAAGCATTTATCCTTTTTGGATATAAAGTTCTACTGAATTTCTTCTTATATAATCTATTCAATAGAAGAAAATAGGCCCATGAGAAATTTTTGTGAAAACTAATTTATTAAACATTTTCAGAATGTATAATGTGCATTTGAGATTTCCATGAGGAATAATTTGTCAAAGTTATTTAATCTCATTTCATCCTTACAAACACCTGGCAAATAAAAATTATTCTCTCCATTTTAAAGATGAGCAAGTTCTTCGATGTCGGGCTGTTTGTGTAAGTGGACACAGCACAAGCTAATTTCAAATGAGGATGCACATTCTTCAGGCGTGTTGGTTCATGATTTATGCACAAGATCTTAATTGTGAAGAATAGGAAGAATTTCCATTGCTTACATTGCCTCTAATATCGTTTTCTATTTAGAGGGAAAAATTTGGCACAGATTTTTCTGTATGAAAATAGTAGGTAGAATATATACTAATAAAATATGATGTTTTTTGGTAGGCACTGTGTCAGAATGCTTGTTGACTTCTTTAAGTGTTAATGTTTGTCTTATTATATTCACTCTGCAAAGAATTTATAGCTAGGACACACTCATATACACACACATGTACAAACAAATGCACATATATGTAGATATATGCATGCATACATACCCATGTAAAGTATAAAATAAACATTTTGGAATTAGGTAAACAGAAAATAAAGATAGAAAAATATGGATTGGCATAGTGAAATGCACATTAACAGTCCTTCAAAATTCCTAGTAGTGAATGAAAAATTAGACTCCAAGTTTTCTGGCAGGCAAATATTAAGGTAAATACTTGAGGTATGAGAATTTAGGAATTGAGGAGAGATACAATTTCCCTGATCCTCAGGTCAGTGAAACATTTTCCTTTGTTGATCAACAGGGCAACACTGTAGATGTGAGGTGACATCTGTGATGATTTCCCTGTGACAATGGGAATAAATGTTTCCTCATTAGAACAAAAGCCTCAAGTAGAATTCTCACAAATCATTACTTAAATGATTTATAAAATAGCAAGTGTTCCTCAGTCATTTTGAGAAAATGTAAAGTGAATAAATGTCATCATATAGATATAGATGTGTTTTTATAGCACTAAGGCATTTACAATATTATTAATAATAAGCCAGAATCTTCCATGGATAAAATCTCTCCTCTCATTATAAATGCAACCGAGTATCTGCTGAAGGTTAACTCTTTTAGGGCCATGATATTTTTGGAAGATATCGAACCTAGTGTCATAAGTTGCAAAGAAAAGTGTGTGTGTGTGTGTGTGTGTGTGTATTTGGGTATAAGTGTAAATTTTGAGAGAACAGTTTCTCTACTCATTTTTAACCCCTTTCCTAAACCTATACCTCATATAGGGTCATTGATCAATTGAATGTCTACTGTTGGCAAGCATCATTTAGGAAATAGATGGTAGTGAAGACTTAATATAAATCCTAGCTATGCTTTCTATTTAAGAAACATGCCAAGAAAGCCATGTTTTCTGGCCTTGATTAAAGGTATGACCATTAAAAGTGGGGGGTATCGCAAAATAATTCTTACCTAAATGAGATGTGACTTGAAATAAAAGTATTATGGTGTATTTATAGAACATTCTATTAAATATGCAGAAGGAAGTCATAAATTTCCTCACCTGCAATATAACATTAACTTCATAGGGTGATTATAAGGATTAAATAAGGTATATCATGGGAAATCAAACAGCAGACTATCAAGTACACAGTAAGTTCTTAATAAATATGATTTATCCTACCAATATTGATGTTACTGGTATTAGCATTATCTATTATTTTCTGTTCTAACACAGGTATACACACACACACCCCTTTATCCTCATTTTCATATTCTTGACAATAGCCTTGAAAATATTTCATTTGGATCAAGCATTTTGCAGGATTTTAAAAAAAATTACACTTTGTTTTGTTTGTTTTGGTTTGTTTTGTTTACTTTGTGAATGCTCCTGGCAATTTCATGTGTGCTTGTTATTCTGATCCAAACTTGGAAGGAAAATGCCTCATAACACACTGCAATTTACAAGACCACACAGTGATTTATAAGAGTTCCCTCCCTGCTCCCCATAGAGCTTTTAATGGGGAAAACTCATCTACATTGCTGTGTCAAGAAATCACCACCTTTATCACATACCACAGACATAAATGAACCATATAAAAGCAAATAATCCTTAACTCCACTACAGGAAGCTAGAGCAGAATTTGAGCTTTAGCAGATGCTCAGACTGTGAAACTAGTTGTAGAAATCTTAAAATGTGGATGCTAACAAGAAATAACACATCGTTTATCTAGTGCAATGCCTTTAAAAATCACTTTTAAAAAAAATCAAACCTTTTCCCAACAGTATCTCAGATACCAGATGGTCCATCTAAGAACCCAAGTCATTTTTAGTTTTGCATCAGCTTTACCTGGATTCAGATAGAAAACGTTTGCTACACTATGGTGTTAAACTTTGTGCCTTTGATCAAAGCAATGACTCTAATGCATTTTCATCTTTGAAAGATTTGAGCAATTATCTGTCATTATACGCACTGTTAAAGCCAGAATTTTAGCATTGGATAATTAGTTGCTTCGAAGCTTTGTAATTATATTCATACCTTAACACATTCAGACGAGATAAGCCCAATCCAAAATTATTTAATGAATAAATTCAATATAATTTATTCTCAACTCAACATTCAGGGTGAATATGTAAAAATACATATACACAATGTCAATCAACTGATGAGAGTTAATAAAGAACGAAGAAGAATGCTTTGCATAAACTAAGAAATTAATAACTATTACAACATGGCTGAAATTCACCATGTGTCCTGCCTAATGCAAGGAAATCATGCAAAAGTTGAAAACAGCAATTCCAGGCTAAGGTACATTTGGCTACGTGGATTAATGCAGAGTTAAAGGAAGACATCTCGTTTATGTTATTTAACAGGCAAAGCACATGCCCACATGAGATTTTGTTTAGGTACCCACCCCTTAACACCGGTGCTTACCTGTTATGTCATCTTTGGGCCCCAGAATCTCAACTGAAACTGTGGATTTGGGGTCTTGTTCTTCTAATACCCTTTTCCTTATCACACGAGCAGTTTTGTGTTCTTTTGCATTATTAATATGAGATTTATAAAGGCAGCGAGCAACTCTTTATCTATATTCTAGACTGACATGCATAGTTCATTAAATAGGTGACTCGTTTTTGCCATAAATGCAAATAGACCAAAACCTTCACCCAAGAGGAAGTTTGTGTTGGGTTCTTTGTAGCACTAACTGCCTATTAACTCAAGAACAATGTAGGTTTTCACTAAGGGTTGAAGGAAAGAGCGAATGAACAGGTATTGCTAGAGTAATAGAACTTTCCTTGTCATTGAGGACTTTTTTTATTATACCTAATACATTTTTAAAAAATGAAAATGTTGTAAATTCTATTGTATGAAAATTGGAGCTAGCTATTGCCTAGAAATGTCTATCAGTGAACTGGCTGCATCTAGCAGAGTGATTTATCCTTCCTTAAGGTTCTGAAATCAATGTGATTTATTGAATAAATATGCGAATAAATGAACGGATGATAAGTCAGGGCATAATACATAACAATAATTATTTGCATTTTAATTATCATACTGAGAAGTAAATAAAAATTTAAATATTTCATAAAATCATAGCAGCACAAAAGGTTATCTATTCATGTAGCATTTATACAGATCCACATTTCCCACTCTTCTCCATTTCCGATTCACAGCGGGGATAAAATACTACTGTTTTTATTCCCACTTGTATGGGTCCTCTGGAAGTGCTCTGATCAGCCTTATTTCAAGATTGGACCAGAAGCAATTCCATTCAAATTCAGTTTAGGCTGCCCTGGGATGTTTGGTTGCAAGGTAGCCTATCCTCAGTTTTGTCTGCCCGTGATGGGATGTAGTACAGGAAACATCAAAGGTAACAAACAAAGGGAGAAAGGGTGTCTGTTCATGCAATAGAACAAATAGTGATGCCTAAAGTGGGAATTAACCCTGATGAACAAGTGACACTGGGCGTGTTCAGTGGCATCACCACCTGCCAAGTGGGCCGCCTAAAAGGCAAATGGACAAGCAAACAGAGGAAAAGAATGAGCTTCCCTTGAAGAAGGGTAAGCTAATAATGATTATGATTTTTCAGGCACTCTTAGAAATGTTACTTTATTTTCCTCACTAATCCTCACATCCCTGGGTAGTAGATGTCATTTGTGTGTATGTTTTAAATGAAGAAACTTGGTGACATAGTCATTGAGTTCCTTTCATGAGGTCACACAGCTAAGATGCGATAGACGCGGGATTCTCCCTGAGTGTGTCTGATCCTGAAAAGTTTGCCTATGTGTAGCTCAAGCAGACTTTGTGGGAGCTGGAATGTCTTGTTCCTTGTTCTGCCCCCATCACTTACTAGCTGGGTGATCTTGACAAAGCTACTAACTCTGTTTTAGTTTTTCCATCTGTAAACTGAGGATGATGATAGTATCCATCTGAGAAATTTTGGAGTATTAAATAAGGGATTTGTATAAAGCAATTAGAATTACACTGGGCACCCAGGAATGCTCAAGAAGCTGATGCTGCCATGATGTTGGGCCATCACCAACTCAGTCACTACCCTCACTGCCATCACCACTGTCCCCATTCACTCTTTGATCATCTCTCCCCCTTTTCATGCACACCTGCTTTGTGACAAGAACTTTCTAGCAGCTCGGCATATTTCCATGAACAGATCTCTGCCCTCCTGGATTTACATTTTAGTTGTTCTAAGTGGATGGGATAGATAATAAACAATAAAATTATTGTATGTTGAAGGGTGGTGGGGAATCATTCTTGTGGTTCCCCCATGCACATGGTATTTGGAAATAAACCATTCTCTTAATAATCTGCTGCAAAGAAAAAAAAAAAAGGTGATAATTGCTATAGAAAAGAAAAAGGCAGAATAGGGCAATAGGCTATGAGCAGTGGGAGCACTTAGAAATTGATATTATTTCAGATTTACAGAATAATTGTAAGAATAGTGCGAAGAACCCCTATATGCCCTTTACCAAGATAGGACAATTGATGACATTTTACTCCCTTTGTTTTGTTACTGTCTTTCTCTCTCCATCCACAAACATACACATGTGTATATATATTTTTCCTGAACTTAAAAAAATTTATTAAATATTGGCAAATTATAGTTGTATAAAGTTATGTGTTACGAAGTAGTGTTATGATTTTTAAATATAATGTGGAATGATCAAATTAAGCTAATTGACATATATAGTATCTTAAATATTTAAATGTGCAGTCATTATGCCCCTCAACTCCTTAATATGGAGGATTTTAGTATGTATTTTCTAAGAATAAAGACTTTAAAGAATATATTACGTAAAATCAGAATATATAACATGGCACAATGCTGTTATCTAATCTAGAGTCTCTATTCAAAATCATTAGTTCTATCAATATTCCCCTTCACAGCTTTTTTTGTTTGTTTGTTTTCTGTGCCTAGAATTCAATCCAGGAGCATCTATAGCATTTCATTGTCAAGTTTTACTTGTTTCATTCAATCTGGAGACTTTTCTGAGCTTTTCTTTGTGTTTCTTGATCGTAACATTTTAAAGCGTCCAGGCCAATGACATTTGATTTGGGTTTTGTTTCCTCTGGAGTTGAATCAGATGTTTTTTTAATAGGAAAGGCACTAAATGATGCTCATTTTTTTCTCAGTATTTTATACCAGGTGTCAAAGATGGTGACTGTTACAATGTTGACAATATCAGCTTTGATCCTCTGGTTAAGGTGGGGTCCAGTAGGTTTCCCCACTGTAAAGTCAACATTTTCACTTTATCCTTAGTGAGTAGTTTGTAGGGAGATACTTTCTGTTCCTTATTATACTTCTGTCACTAACTTTTATATCTGTCGATGATGATCTAAATCTATGACTAATTCTACGCTTACCAATTTGCATTCTACTATGAGGAAAAGATTTCCCTTCTCCCTTTTATTTTTGGTGTTGTTCACTTATTTGTACCAGATGAACTCATGGATTCTAATTTTATCCAATTGGTAATGATCCATTTTGATACATAGTGTTTCCAAATTGAGCCAGTGGGATTCCCTTTAATCTGGTTACAGTGACCTTTTGAGACATCCTCGTGATGGCCTGAGTACTTCCTTATCTTCCAATGTACTAATATATTCTAGCTCATGTTATTCTTTCCCTACATTTACCAAGGAGTTAGCCATTTAGGGACAGAGTGGGACCTTGTAGCAGAGAATGGTACACAGAAGCCAAAATCTGGGCACTAGCTGTGCTTGTTGTTTCTGAGGCACTGCTTCTAGGCCTTTTCAGCAAACAGAGCTAAGATATTTATCTTTATCTTATCTGTATGTCCTTATATATTTGTGTAATTGTATCTAATATCTAAATAACGTGTGTGTGAACTATTAGTTTATATTTATAGCTCCCATTCCCTTACAATACTACAATATACATTTCATCTAGTCATCATTCTCTCCATATATGTAATTGTCTTTTCCAAATGCAAAAAATATATTTCTTATTATCTACAATATATGTATTCTTTTACTTATGACTTGAATATAAAAATATGCTTTCATTAATTGATGCCACTATAAAAACAAACCTATTAGCTAGAGTTCAATATTTTTAGTATTTCTTTATAGTTTTTTGTAGTAAAATATTTATGCTGTGATATGCACACTTCTTAAATATATAAATTGATGAATTTTATCATGAGTATACATCCATCTAACATATATCCCTGTATGTATCATTTATGTCACCCCAGAAAGTTCTCTCATGCCCCTTCCTCATAAATTCCTGGCAGAGGGGATGGAAATATAATTTTAAATGGGATGTCAGAGTATGTATCATTATGAAGGTGATATTTAACTCAGAGAGAATGAGGAAGTGAGCCATGTGGGTAACTGTTAATAAAAGAAAAGTGGTCTAAGGCTGGGGGCAGTGGCTCACACCTATAATTCTAACACTCTGAAAGGTAAAAGCAGGTGGATTGCTTCAGCTCAGGAGTTTGAGACCAGCCTAAGCAAGAGTGAGACCCTGTCTCTACTAAATATAGAAAAACTAGCCAGGTGTTGTTGTGGGTATCTGTAGTCCCAGCTACGGAGGAGGCTGGGGCAAGAGGATAGATAGGTTAAGCCCATATGTTTGAGGTTGCTGTGAGCTATGGCACCACAGCACTCTACCTAGGGTGACAGAGTGAGACTCTGTCTTAAAAAAAAAAAAAAAAAGTAGTCTAGGTGCCAGCCATCTGTGCAAAGACCCTAAAACAGGGTCTTTTCCAAAAATTCTATTGGCCAAAGAAAAACATTTGTGTGAGTTCCAAATTAGTGTTGCTGGGATGTATACTCTGTTTGCTTTTGTGAGGAATACTAAAAGTTCACATGGTAAAAGGCATGAGTGCATAATTCTGTTCCATATAGGGAATGCTGAGTTAGAAACAGTCTCATCTGCCACATAGACACTTTGTCTTTGAGTGAAATGGACAAGCTCTTCCATGGTTTCAGGGGATAACCTGGCTTTAGTATCAAAAATGTAATTGTGGTTTCTCTGCAGAAAAATAAACAAACAAACAACAACAAAATAAAATAACTCTAGGGGGTAAAGATGAGACCTAGGAGGCCAGGTGGTGGCTATTACAATAATGCGGCGAGAGGTGATGGTGGCTTAGACCAGGGTGGTGGCAGTAGAAATAACAGTGATCAGATTTGGAATGTTTCAAAGGTAGAGTCAACAGGATTTCCTGAGGAACTGGATATGAGGCATGAAGAGGAGGGGCGGGGCTTCAGCCTAAGCAGCTGTACTAGAAGAAAAGAGGAGCCATCAACTGAGATGGAGAGGCTGCGAGGAGAGGGGTCTGGGGGGGAAATTAGGAGTTGAGTGTTTGTTATTTCATGTTAGAATCGCCTGTTCGCACCCGAGTGAGAGTTAAATATGAAATTGTTAAGTCTGGAATTTAGGAGCAAGATTTGGGTTGCAGAGTTAAATTTGGCAGCCTTAAGCAAATAGACTATATTTAAATCCATCTTCTGTCCTCGATGCATTAGTCACATGGCCATTTTCTACTTGATTCTACTCTTTCCATTTTCCAATGCTTCTTTCATCTTGCTAACATTTATCTTTTGAAAGCAAAACTAAGATTTTATTACCCACCACCTCAAAAGCCAGGCTATAGGCTCAACCCCTACAGCTCAGTGGTTAGGGCACCAGCCACATACGCGGGGCTGGCAGGTTTGAACCCAGCCCAGGCCTGCTAAACAACAATGACAACTACAACAAAAAAATAGCGGGCATTGTGGTGGGCACCTGTAATCCCAGCTACTTGGGAGGCTGAGGCAAGAGAATCACTTAAGCCCACAAGTTTGAGGTTGCTGTGAACTGTGATGCCGCAGCACTCTACCAAGGGTGACATAGTGAGACTCTGCCTCAAAAAAAAAAAAAAAAAGGCCATAGATGAAGGGACAAAATACAAATTTAATAGAGAGATTCACAACCTGAGCAAAATTTATTCCCACTCTACCTAAGAAGATCTTTTTTATCTTAATAAGCTGAACTCAAATGTCTACTATACTATTCAATTTTCCTGATGGCCCAGCAAGAATTTTCTCCTCTCCTTCCAAAGTTACCCTATGCTCCTTGTGCCACACGTGGCTATTGTGCACTTAGGATATGGCTAGTCCAAGTCAAGATGGACTATGAATATAAAAGCTACATCTTATTTAAAGCTTTTGTGCAAAAATATGTAAAAAATTAAAGACTACATTCATACACCTGTACTAATTAGGAAATATTAGGATAAAGAAACTATATTATTCATTCCACCTGTTTATTTTTTACTTTTTACATGTAGCATACTAGAAACTGTAAAATCATCTAGGTGGCTTCTCATCCGTGGCTTGTGATTTATTCTATTGAGTAGAGCTGGTTGGCAGCGTACATCCCACTGTGTGATTATTACACATGGGTTAGTCACAGCATATTTGTTTTTCTGATCAATTCTGAATTTTTGAAAGCAGAAATTATGTTTGATTTCTCCTTCCATGACACAGCAGGATTTTTGGCTAGATACTCAATAAAAGCTAATTGGAAGTTTATTTATAAAAATAAACAGAATTTGAAAAAGAAAGGCAATAGAAGATTCCATAATACGCATTTAAGAAACCCAAGTGCTTTGCCAAACTCAGCCAATTTTCTCTGACCACATATAATTTTTAAACTAAAAAATCATAATTTTTGAAGCAATTCGAGGGACCCAGGGACATTTCCAAGGGATCAAAATAAGGGTAAGAATGTAAGTTTCTTCTTTTCATTTTTGTACTTTTTCCATACCCGCTATATCCAAATACCCACTCTGATTTTGGACATAAAATCTAAATTTAAAATGTCCACTAAACAATGAGATGATAACCAGAGTCTACCAGAATGGATAATCAATGCAATGTGTCATAATCTAGTGGGAAGATAGTAAAATGCTTCATGAAGCTCTGAGTCGCTGAGAGACGAGTTTCTGTCATGATAGAAGACATGGGACAATTCATTATATCTAACACGTGCAGAGAAAACCAATGTCCTAGAAAAAGCAAAGTTAAAAGGTGCAAATTAGTATAGTTGTCAGTCCTGCTCAGAATGAAATGCACTGACTTTAATGACCAGTCCACAGTGTCTAGACAGAAATACCCCTGCTGAGAAGAATTAACATCTCAAGATATGTTAATTTGATGTAAATCTCCTTTGGGTGTGCTGAATTTCTTCTTTATGGTTCATTTAACAAGGTTTGGGTTTGTTATTTGTTTTTCTGGACTGTTCTGCCCTTCAGAAAATGAGTAGAAAGGCACAATTTATCTCCTATGATAAATCAACAGAAATCTTCTACCCTACAAATCTTTGTCTTATGCACTTGGTCAGGCTAAATGCTTTCCACTCTCATAATTGTAAAGTAATAAAACTGATGCCTGAACCTGAGACTCCAGGGAGTCACTGTTAAAACTCATAAATATTTAGGAACACCCCCCCCCCCATAAGCATGGTCTGTCAGTCTGCTTATATCTATTTTAAGTCTATATCAGCCTAACTTACCCTAATTTTAAACTTTCTAGACATTATTGATGACAGCCTCATAAAATGTTACCCCTATATGCAAAATCTTCTTAGACATTTACAAAGCTAAATGTTTCACTGAGAACAAAGAGAAAAGACCTAATGGTCCTAAAATGCTAAGTGTATTTACACTCTCAGCAATGCTTTTCAACAGATGCTTTGACCAGCTGACATAAACAGAAGGCTGGTCTATTACCTTGATATGTAAATGTGTCCGTATTGAGTGAGTGACTGGCTTTTCTCCCATTCACTGTGTCTAACCTTTATGGGAGAATAATGATGTTCAAGGTTCAATTTAATCCTAAAAACCTATCCTTTCCCCTAGGTATCTGAGCCAAAATAAGATGTACTTTCAGTACTCCCAGTATTGCTAAATATCTTGCTCAACATTTAATAGTTTGAGGTCTAGGGGTTTTGTTTGGCCTTAGGCACTGGTGCCAGTGATTCAGACGTGGTACATCCCATGGTATAACCCATGGACAATTGAGCCAATTTCTCCCTACACAGAAGATATTCTGAGAGCAATTTAGGCAATTTTGGAAGGACATCGACTCTTTTTGGACATTCACTATGTCTTTGCCATTAAGGATAGTAAATCATAACAAAATAGCCTGAATCTGTGCTTAAAATCTGAGAGAAGGAGAGAAGACATTAACCAGAACTCATTTTCTGTTCATCTGCATGGTAACTTCTTCTTCAAGGTACCTCTGACCTTCATTTAATCTTTTTTGGTTAGAATGGTATACCAGTGTACTTTCAAAAATATTTCATTACCACCATATTATTAGGTATAGCATAGATGCTTGAGTCTTGAAAATCAGAATTTTAGATCCAAGAAAACATTGAAGATGATATAGTTCAGTCTCATTTTTTTTTTTTTTTTCTTTAGGTGTCCTAGAAGTTAATTAACTTTCCCAGAGACAGTGATTAATGTCTGAGAGTCAGACCAGGACTGGAACCCAGGCCTCCTAACTTCTAATCACAAACTTTCCAACGTAAGATTTTGCCTTAATGATTAAACCAAAGAGATTCACTGGAAAGGAGGAAGTCAGATGAGCTAGCTACTATTCCAGATATTTGGGATGAGTAGAATATTTTCTCTGGCCTTGGGAATTTTATGGTCTGCTAAGAAAGCAGAGCTTTTGTCTTCTTCAATTTTTATTTACTGTTTTTTTTTTTTTTTTTTAGAAACAGAGTCTTGCTCTATTGCCTGGGTTAGAGTGCAGCGGTGTTATCCCAGCTCCCGGCAACCTCAAACTCTTGGGCTTGAGTGATTCTTCCACTTCAGCCTCCTGAGTCACCAGAACTATAGTTGCAAGCCACACGCCCAACTAATTTTTTAATTTTTTTGTAAAGATGCGTTCTCAGGGTCTCCCTGGGTTGCTCAGGCTGGTATTGAACTCCTAGACTCCTGCCTTGGCCTTCTAAAGTGCTGGGATTTCAGGCGTAGACATGAGCCATTGCTGCACCCATCCCTGAGTGTTCAAGTTATGTGGACACTCTAATGGAAGTGTGTAAAGTGAAAAATGGGAATAGACACAAAAAAACTGCCCATTATCCTAGTAAGTAATTGGAATATGCTTCATAGAGAATGAATCTTGAGGATTTTCAAAGAAAGCCTGAGCTGGATATTCTGTATTAGGGAGAGAATATTTAATTTTGGTCTCTGACAGGAAGACACTGTGCAGATGTTACCAGAAATGTGAGTGTAGCTGAAAGAATGTTTTTTTACTTGCCCTATGCCGAAAAAATGTGGCACCTTCTTACAGGCAGATGCTTAACAGGCTGAGTTAGTAAGACGTGTGGGGCACAGGGAACTTGAGGGACGCGTTTAGCAACACTGTTATACTGTAAGACTGTGTGTGTGTGTGTGCGCGTCTGCATTGAAATGCAGTCATTGCCATCTTTCAAAGCAATTGGACGTAACTACTACATTTGGGGATGGGACAAATAGGGAAGGTGAAAGATACAGAGTTAGGGTAATCATAGGAGAAAGATGCAGCTAACCCAGCAGCTTCCATCTTACAGAAGGAAATCCTTTTAAAAGAGAAGCAACTCAGGCACTTGGAAAATATTTTAAGGGATTTGATTAACTTATTCTTATACTTCTCTCTTAAAAAATCTGTTACCCAGTAAGGGGTTTTACATAATAGCCAATGTGGCACTTTTTAAAACCTTTAAAATAAAAGTAGATAAAATAAGAAGCCAACACAGCTTGAAAATAGGTTAGATAGTAGTATAAAGAAATACTCTAATTTGTATATATTGGCTTATACTACCCTAGGTCAAAATTTATTATCTTCCTTTTCCCTTTTTAATCGTCTCCCGCTTACAGTGGCAAAGATGTTCAATAGAAGTGTTTTGTGAAGTCATGCTGTCTTTATGGAGGACGTGTATATGTGAGCACAAGAGAAAATGCAAATATTTGGGTCTCCTTGGTTCTCAGCTAATACATGATAATTGGTTCTAGCTGGTGATGAGACTCCCCTTTTTGTCTGCAAAGATCTGGCTTCTATTAGGGGTACAGTTTGAATGAGAGCTGGGCCAGCCACTGGACCATGTGTGATTTCATTTAGTCATGACAATAGAACTCCAAGGTTGTTATTCTTATTTTCAATTTGACAGGTAAGAAAACTCAGGGACATTAAATAAATTATGTGAGATCAAATGGCCTGTTCGTGATGAAGCAGAGATTCAAATAAAGGTCTGTTTGACTCCTGAGCTAATGGTGTACTCTGTAACACTGTACCACATTAAAGAGAGTCCTCACAGAACAGGGGCAAATTCTGTGGAGAAAATCCAGCAGAGCAGCGGGCTTACGACAGCTCAGAGGAGGAAAGACCAGGGTAAAAGTAAACTCAGAGGGAACCTGCCAACTTCCTTCAAATACTGAAAGGATTACCAGGCCAAAGGAGCTCTTATGAGTGCTTTGCATAATCCCTAGGGACAGAATGTATGTGGAAGTTTCAGGGAAACATTATTATATGAAAGAACTTTCCAAGAAAGATGATTAAAGGTAGACTTCATATTCTTGGAAGATAATCAGTTTTCTGCCATTGGACTTATTCAATTATAGACTATCTAATCATTTGATAGTCTGTTACCAAAGAACAATCAAAGTTAAACTCACAGTTTAGTCAATTTGCCCTTTCTTTATTCTGGCTACTGTCAGTTGAATAAACGGTGCTGTTAGGGTGAAGATCAGGAGAGTGACTGAGTGATTTTCCAAACAAACAACTGACAGCTGACAACCTAGATTGTTGCCACGTTGGGTTTTTGCTCAATTTATTTATTTAGTTTTTCCTTTGGTTTTATCTGAGTATAAAACAGGTGACTGGGAAAGTGTACCTCTTTTTTTCTGATTTAGAATGTCCACATTATACATTTGAAATTAAGCTATAACACAGCTATGATCAACATTAAAATAAACAGGAATCTTATATGTCTTTAAATTGAAGTTTAAAAAGTATCATGTATGACCTATAGGTTATTCTGACTTATTCCCACTAAAGTAATTGTTTCTAAATGTGAATGTGTTTAAACTCAATCAGCCTGGTATTTTCAAGGAGACATATAAGTGTTTGTAGGAAATCTTTTGTTTTCCAATTATGCTATTATATGCAGCTTGACGTCCGTCATTTAAAGTATGAACATTTTAACTGAGCACAAGCCTAATGCTAAATTATGGTCATGAAAGAATTAACCATTTGTAAATAGAAATGCATGCCAATATAGAATTTGGACTCATTCTATATTTGTACTCATTTATATCTATATATTTGTATTAAGCAAATGAATGAACAGGTGATAATTTACTTGATCAATAACCCTGAGTATGTCACTTCACCCCCTGTGCCTCTATCTACAAACTAAGAATTGGATCAGAAATCTCTCAAGTTTCTTACCTAAAGAGGTAAGTACGTAAAAATTGGTACAATATCAACTCCTGGAGAGAATGCAGAACACTTAAAAAATAAATGCAATTAAACTAGTGAGTTTTAAAAGTAATCTGTGGTTTGTAAATTGTGTCCTCTGAGCAAGTCAGAATGCTTAAGGCCCTGATTTTATTTACCAACTACCTCTATGCAGACAATTTCCAGACCTTCCTCTCCTGCCCCAACCTTTTATATTCCCCTAGTCGTAGATTTCTTTCTGTTTATAGAACACCTTCACTTAGATGTTCTGCCATCACCTAAATCTAAACATGGAGAAAAAACGGCGTTTGTCATCTTGCCTGAGCTCAGCTAGTCTTCTGCTTCATCCTGGATTCCTAGGCAGAGACTTGGACCTCACCTCCCCTGTCCATTCACACACCATGTCCAGGGTGGCATCAGTTCTGCTGATTCTTTCTTAATATTTTTTGATTCTTCTACTTCTGAATTTCAATAGTGTCAGCTTGGTCTAAGCCCTGCACAATCAGACCATCTCAAAGGTCTGGAGACTCTGAAGAGCCATGGAATACTTTCATTCAAACACCTTTTGAGCATCAATAAAATTGATGGGCCTGGTGGGCCTGCCTGCTGGTCTCTTATTTTCATGGATACTCTGAAGAGCCACGGAATACTTTCATTCAAACACCTTTCCTGAGCCTGATATGTGCTTTTAGGATGGTATTTACTTTTACATGCAAATTTCAAACACAAATATTAAAGTTCTGTCTCTCATAGTAGAACAGGACTTAGTTTAGCATTGAAAGCACATTTTTTTTTCCTTTCTTCCTTATTTCTACAGATTTTATTGAGCAACTACTCATGCAAAGCACTCTACCAACCTCTTGACACGTATAAATCAAATATGGCTCGTGTCATTGTTGATACTTTTAGGCACTGAGTTTAGATCATGACAGATTATCTCATTTAAGCTTTCCTGAAAACTTTGTGCAATAAAGTTTTATTGTCATTTTACAGATGAGGACAATAAGTTGAAAGAGGTTAAGCAGTTGACCCCCATGTTTCACTCTGAACCCCTAGTTTTTAGGTTCATAGGCTTGCACTGGAATCTGTATTTAATGTTGCCTAAATTAACATTTCCATATTAAATTTGGTTATTATAATAATCTAGAAACTTTCTAAATGAGTTCCTATAAATTCACGTGAATAATCAAAGTTTTCTTGTTTTCTCATAAATGAGTGATGCTGTGGATGCTGTCATAAAAAATTTAGATCATAAATGCTCTTATAACCAGGATTCTCTATTCCACAGTATTAAGAAACTCTGTATACATGAAAAACTTTATAAAGTAATATGTTGTATTTCTATATGAAAAGTTTACATCATTAAAGATACATATTTTGGTAAATAACATGCTATTTTTTAAACAGAGTATCCAGCATAAAATCATTCTATCACAAGAATTATTTTATTAATCCTGTCCTATAAACCTTGGTAGAAATATTTTAAGATGCTCATTTTTTCAGCTAAATGAGACTAATATATTTTTTTTTCCCTAAGACCACACACCACATAAAATGGATTTGTGCCTGGAGTGGTTTTTGTCAACATACTTCAAAAGAACATATTGGATAATTTCTGTGATAACCATAGCCTAAAATCTCTTATCAGTTTTAGATTTATGTAAGTAGTACAGATAAACATATGGGTTTTTTGTCCAGCCTGTAATTTACCGCCTTTCAAGATTACTTTAATAAATAATTATAGTTTAAGTCAAAAATTCTTCAGTTTCCTTGTTTCAGAATAAAATTCCTGCCTCTCTGCTAGGAACTTACTTTGTGAGAATCTGACATTTAAAATATTCAAAATAGAAATGTTCAAATTATGTTTTAAGCATTTAAAATACATTTGTATATAGTTGAATAATCTTCATCTAAGGCCGGGAGCAATGGCTCGAGCCTATAATCCTAGCACTCTGAGAGGCCGAGATGGGAGGATCATTTGAGCTCAGGAATTTCAGACCAGCCTGAGCAAGAGTGAGACCCCATCTCTACTAAAATTAGAAGAATTAGCTGAGTGTTTTGGTGAGTGCCTGTAATTCCAGCTTCTTGGGAGGCTGAGCCAGGAGGATTGCTTGAACCCAGGAGTTGGAGGTTGCTGTGAGCAGGGTTGCTGCCATGGCACTCCAGCCTGAGCCACAGAGTGAGACTTTCTCAAACAAATAAATAAACAAATATAATCTTTATCAGAAAATGCCAGTGAAATTGTGTAGAACAAAAATAAGACCATCACCCCTAAGGTTGAATAAGGGCGGAGGTGACAGACAAGATGATGACAATAGTGAAAAAGGGGAGTGGGAGAAGGAAGGGGAGGGAAGGAAAAGAAATAATCATGCTGTTAAAGGGAAACTGGGATTCCACGTGGACCATTATTAATAGAAGGCTTTGTAGGTTCTCAGTTCCTTACCCCAGCCTTGTGAAACAAAAACAAGAGCGTTCTTCCTTCCTCGGCTCTGGTAACATTGTGGAGAGTTGGGGTAGCTAGTGACTGAGCCCTTAGAACAGCGGTTCTCAACCTGTGGGTCGTGACCCACTAGAACTGTATTAAAGGTTTGCAGCATTTGGAAGGTTGAGAACCTCTGCTAGAGTAATGATCTTGAGGATGGTGTTAGAGCCGTGGGATTTTCCTGAGGCCCAGCTGGTCAGGCATGGTGGAGGGAAGCAGACTCTGGTGTCTGGTCAATAGATGACAGTCCCCAATACTGTGAGTCCTTTGCTTTTCAGAAACACTTAAGTCAATCAAGTATATAATATGTCTATACACATTACATATACATTTTTTAATTCAAGACAAAAAGACACCTGCATGTCTGTGTGTATCTGTCTGCTCTGGCCCCTCTGCCATCAGCCATGGTTCCTGATGATCTATCACTGCTGTAGGTTGTCAATTAAAAGTGCTTACAAAGTCTGCAGTAATGTTTTTAGCATGTTTAGTAGAGTCTGGTTAAGTAAACATCCTCAATAAAAGCAGCCAACGAGACCTTAAAATAAACAGAGCTACTGTGCCAAGTTCATAATGACTTATACATTTAGCACTCTGCCCATCAAAACCAGATTTGTATACTTAATATGATTTCCTTGAAACCATAGCTGTTCAAATACTGTAGGTTGTTTGCATAGTTGAGCATTTCTTGTCTTCTCTTTGCTCCTCCAGCTTTGTAAAAACCGGAATTTGTTTTACAAGACTTATTTCAAGGTAGTTCATGATCACTCTCTCTATAACAGGCCAAACCTATGAATTTTCGTCAGATAATACCTGGTTCACCTCAAGGAGATGTAAGTTTATCCAAATTCTGCAGATCAAGTACTCATTGGAAGCATATGAGAAATTTCATATCCCAAATTAGAATGGTAGATTTCTAACAGGCTAAATAAAATGACAACCAAAAATATGTATTTATTGACACAATGTATATATATGATTAGAATATATAATATTAGAATTATATAAGAGCTTAGCAGAAAGCAATATATAATATTAGAAAAATATATGAGTTTAGCAGAAAGATAGTCCTAGAAATGTCCTCCTACCTCACCCTCTCTGTTTTTGACCTCCCTACCCCAATTTCTAGTGGTGGTGGTGAGAACTGTAACTACATTGGAATATGGTTTTTAAAATTAAAAATCCTAATAAAGTTGAGTGATTGATATATTTATTTTCAATAAATGATATTTCTTATTAAATATGCTAGCATATAGTTTCACATTTTATATTTTCTATCATTGCTCATAGTCATTCAAATAAGTTGTTGATTTCTCCTATATGTATGGGAGAAATATTGTGTTAAACTGCAGTGGTTAATTCTTGTCTCAGTATGAGCATTTTAAGCTAACCACCCCATGGGAGGAAAGGATGATTGACGTAAAACGAGCACAGAATTGGAGGGGCTGTCCTCACAGGTCAGTGTCGGGTTCTATTTTGTTTAACAACATCATTAGTGGACTGAAAAAGGAAGTAAGTAGCATGAGAAGTACATCTGCAGATGATAAATGAAGATGAACTTCAAATTCCTAAGAGAGGAACATATAAATAGATCCTCAGAAGGTTGCTGAAATGGGTAGCAAAGAAATGCAGATCTAAATAACAACCTTCCATATAAGCACAAGGGCAATTTAATAATGTGAGGCCCAGAAAGTGGAACGAGCTAAGCTGACAAACAGTACAATTTGCCAAGGGCATCAAAGCCCCACAGAACACAGTATTCAGCGTTGATAAACGCAATCCAAATTTTTCATTTCTTACATCTAACAGTTGAGATTGAAGAGAGTATAGTCTGGCATAGGGTTGAGATGAAGTTGGTTTTGAGGCCTCACACCAAAACTATGTGGCCTTGGGGAAGAGTATTTACCTTTTCTGACTCTGTTTTTCTGCTTCTATAAAATAAAGAGTATTGCCTTATACACCTCACAGAGTTATTTTGAGGGTACAGCGAGTCTAACACTAGATTTCCATGGCATCAGAAATTATGGTTTATTCAGAGTTGTAACTTCCGTTCCCATAGTGCAGGGGTCCTCAAACTCCACAGGAGGTGGTGTGATTGTATTTGTTCCTGTTTTGGTTTTTTACTTCAAAATAAGATATGTGCAGTGTGCATAGGAATTTGTTCATATTTTTTTTTAAACTATAGTCTGGTCCTCCAACGGTCTGAGGGACAGTGAACTGGCCCCCTGTTTAAAAAGTTTGAGGACCTCTGCTATAGTGATTCCTGGCACGTGGTAGGCAGTGGATAAGAAGGTTTGGAAAGACTGCCGAATCAAGGGGTTATTCTGCAGACAGTCTAATACAGCGTGTCCCCAAAGTAGCCATACATAGGGAAGCAGGGGAAATTGTAGCTAAATGTACCTTTATTTACAAAATTTTCATTACAAAATTTCAGAAAATACTTACAAAATATTCTCTACAGGTTAGTCACCTCTTTCTACACACACACACATACACACAGGCAAAGTCTTCTCTCCCACTCCTGGTGAACATGTTCCAGGATATCTGTTGTTATACATATCTGTTAATTTTGCCCAAGTATGTATTTGGAACATCTTGTATGTATGTTTATAAGAAACTATCTTGAGCTTTTTTGTGTTTACTAACTTACTACCTGCATCCCTTCCTAGGCTGTCAGCTCTGTGGGAGCAAGAAAATTACCTTCTTGTTCCCTTGTGGGAAATTTAGTGCCCAGAGCCTTCCCATGCAGATACGGTTTCTCAGCCAACACTTGGAAATACCTGGAAGTTTGTTAAAATGGAAGCATTATGGGCCCAGCCCTACACCGACTGACTTAGATTCTGTATTTACCGCCCTCTGGTAATTTCTAAACACATTCAATTTTGGGAAGCACTGGACTAGAACATACTTGTCCCTAATAATTTCTTTATAAACTGTTACTGGACTACAAGTTTACCATTACATTGAGCAGATTTAATATCATTAAAAGTGTTTTTAGTAGTTTTATTGGGGTATGATTCACCTATAATAAAATTCACCCACTTGAAATGTACAATCCAATTTACTTTTAGTAAATTTAGAGTTTTGTAACCTGTGCCACAATCTAAATTCAGAACTTTTCCACCACTCTAAAAGGATTCCTTATGTTCATTTGCAATTATTTCCCATTGCCAACCCAACCCCAACCACTATAATAATATTATTTTAATATCCACCCCCACCAATTCCCATTTTAGCTAGAGAATCACTGAAGGGCAAACAAATATACCTCTTTCATTCACACTTCACTAAATAAAAGTGATTCTTAAGAAAGTTTCAATGTGGTTTAAATAGTCATTAACCATTTCTAAGTGGATTTGCTAAACAACTAAGAGTTCAAGTATGACTCAAAGGGTATGTTTACCACTTTCAGGGAACAAAACATTTCAAATAATTTATTTTCTAAACTTATTGGGTACATATTTACAAGCAAACATTACCAGTCTAACAAAATAAAAGCCATAAGCATTTAGTGTTTTTTTTTGTTTTGTTTGTTTGTTTTTTTTTAATCCACGAATTACAAATCATTGCTATCTCATCAGGGTCAGGGGTAGGCCAGCCTACATGCTTTAATTTAGCCAAATTTTTTATTTGAAGTTTTGTATTTCTTTAAAAGTTTGTGTTCGCTGAGACTAACTTACTTTGGACAAAGTCTCTTTAATTGTACATTCTCCTCCACCGAATTCACGTCTCTAAGATTTTTTCCCCAGGACTTTCTGAGCAGACCAATAAATGACTTCTTTGAGGCCAGTCACTCTGGCTTTCTCTCAGGCACTTCCATCCCAAACCCAAGAGGAAGTATTTCAAATTCTCTGTTTAAGAATTCTCTACCTTCAAGTAGCCATGAGATGACATCCAGAATCCTTAGCGTGCCTTGAGTCCACCAGACTGTTTCTTCTGTTTCATTGCTTTCCACGCCCATGTTCCCACCCAGCCTGTTAGACATGCTACGCTTCCCCAACTGTTCTCAAGACTTGCCAAGCAGATCACACACTTGTACTTTGTAAAATGTGATCCCTTCCTGCACAGTGCTATCCCTCTCTCAGATATTGTGATATTAATTGGACAACACCTCAAATGCTTCTAGGACCCTATCTTCAACATTTACCACCTTCACTGATCAGAATTACCTCTTTTTAAAATTTGTACTCATTATGATATTTTAAGATTCGATTTTGGCATATGAAAAGATGAGGATGATGCTATAGTACCACTTTTCACAGTATTTGGAATAGTAGGAGCTTAATAAAGAATAATAAATTTGTGAATGAAGGAAGAAATTTCTGAAATTCCACCTTTAAAAATTGTTGAACCTGGAATGTTTCAGACATCTGCATGAGACATTTAATATATAATTGCAGCTGTCCAGATAATGCCAGTCTAGCTTGTACATATATTTTATCTATTGAAACTTTTTAACCTCCTGATAGAGTTAAGAAAAGGCATAAACAGGATGAGATATTTATAGAATTGATCCTAGAAGCCTGGCAGCTTATGATGGGAGTTAATATCCTGTTTCATCCTTTTAAAATCACGGAATATAATACAGGCATCCTCAAACTTTTTAAACAGGGGGCCAGTTCACTGTCCCTCAGACTGTTGGAGGGCTGGACTATAGTTAAAAAAAAAACAAAAAACACACCTCTGAACTAATTCCTATGCGTACTGCACTTATCTTATTTTGAAGTAAAAAACCAAAACGGGAACAAATACAATCACACTGCCTCATGTGGCCCACAAGCCGCAGTTTGAGGACCCCTGATATAATAGCTGAAAAGATATGAAAGATTATTTTTTTTAATCTGCTAATTTTCTAGATGCAGAAAATGTTGCCCAGTTTCTTTATTTCTACACTTTTTTTTTCACCTTTCATGGCAAAGGATTGGGATAATCTTTTTGTTTTTAATCCTTTACTGTCTCTTTATTAATAACCTAATTTAACATTTTGCCTGGAAATATCCTTTCTTTGCACAGAAAGCCACAAAGCTATTTCATATAGCAAATGTGGTTTTCTGGAAGAGGAAACTCATCCCTCTGACCACTTGCAATAAAATATTCTTTCCTTTAAATTTATTTGCAACTTGATAGCAATAATGAAAAAGAACCATCTGATACTAAAGGAAAAGTCTCAAATTCACTTATGGCTGGTCCCCTTAGCCCCCATGTATCAATTATGTCTTTGGGGAATCATTAAAACAACACACACACACACATACACACAAATCTCAATTTCCTGTTCAATTCCACTAACCGGGCAATAATCTCAACTACTATTTAAGACAGTTGAATGCTTAAAAGTCTTTTAAGAAAAAATTAGAGAGGTAAAAAAACTAATCTATATGAATATGAAATATGGATTTTTATTAAATTGAAGGTTTTTATTTTAACAATCAAAACATTGCTTTTATAAAATCTCTTTGTGTGGATACAACTTATAAATTGCAAATTGGAAGGAATACCTATAGAAATAAATGTCTAAGTAAAAAGGACTAAAGTGGGGAACCTATAAAGTATACAGATAGTAAGACACAATAATTGTTTTATATTGTCAAGATGGCCTTGAATATTTATTCAGATGAACCAGGCTATAATGCACACACACATACATACACACACGTATATGTATATACACACATATCTCATATATATCATATACTTCATATATATATGTATATATCCCTTGATAAATATTGTCAGCAACAGTATTTATGAGATATCTAATAGACATTGAACTTTTTTTTTAATCTGAAAGGCAAGTAAAATACTTATTCATTGAACACTTAAAAGCAGACATTCCTTGATTTACTTAGAAAGCTGTGTTCCAGCAAATTTTGCAAGAAGGTCAATCTTCTTGTCTCACATGACTCCCATTAAGACATCATTATATTATAAGGCAGAATTTCAAAGTAATTTATTTGAAATAAGGAATATTTACATATCACTATAATGTCCTTGGGGGAAAAGGAAAGGAAAAAAAAATTGTTTTAAAAGGATTTTTAGTTTGGTTATTTTTTAAGTTACATAACCTTGTAAATATTTTTTAAAAGCCTATCAACCATCAATTTCTCCATCACACCATGAAACAGTTTTTACTTTCATGCTGATATTAACTGTATTAATGCAGAGGTACCAAGAAGTTTTCTTATGCCAACATCTATGGCTAGAGTTTGCTGAAATATGCACCCAGACAATTAGCCTCTGTATTAAAATATTGGGGCTGAAGGACAGCACCTATAGCTCAGTGAGTAGAGCGCTAGCCCCATATACCGAGGGTGGCAGGTTCGAGCCCAGCCCCGGCCAAACTGCAACAACAACAAAAAAAATAGCCAGGCATTGTGGTGGGTGCCTATAAAACTGGGATTATAGGCACCTGCCACAATGCCTGGCTATTTTGAGGCAAGAGAATTGCCTAAGCCCAAGAGCTGAAGAGCTGGAGGTTGCTGTGAGCTGTGATGCCAGGGCTCTCTACCTAGGGTGACAAAGTGAGACTCTGGCTTTAAAAAAAAAAAAAAAAAAAAAAAAAAAAATATATATATATATATATATATATATATGAATGACTAAAAATTGGCAAAATAAAAAAATAAAAAAATAAAAAAATAAATTCTGAGATGTCATGGCTATCAGCAGCTCCATCTCAACCCTCCTTTAGGAAATAAGGTATTTCAAATATTTTTAGAATTATAGATGCTTTTTTAGAGTGAATCAAGAAAACACTTTGGGAAGACTGCAAAGGGAATAGCACTGTGCCATTAAAAAAGTGGAACAGACAAATTTTGCATAATACAAAGTACTAGAGTCAAGTTCTTAAATAACATGGTATAAAATATATTAACAATCAAAGTGAAAATAATAATTGAGTTGTAACATACCACCTACTTTCTTAGTCATCTAGCTTAAAGTATAATTAAAATGAGAATTATTTCTTCCTTGATTTTAACTTTTATTGGTTTATATAAACCCATATTTTATCCATTGGATTCACTTAATTTCCATAAGAAACATTTATTAATTTCCAGTGATATCTATTATCAATATAAAGATGCTAATAGAGATAAATTATAGATGCATATGTATTCATATGATACAAAATAACCACATTATAAATGAATGTAGTCATAGTTGGTAACTACAATTTAGGCATACAGGTTACATAGAAGTATATAACACTTTATTTTTTATGATTAATAAAAATTGCTGCAACTTCATCTGAAATAAAATTCTTAGCTTCAATACTGCCTTTTCTGAAGATTGCTCAGTTTTTAAGGCAATAATAGAAATGTACACATTTTGTAGTGTTTTTGGTGGCCATGGGGGTCTTGATGGTTCTTGACTTTCATCCTGTGCTCTTATCAAGGAAATCTGTTAGGTCATCTCCCTAGAACTCACAACCTGTCTACTCAGCCTTCTCATGGCCACCTTCATATCTTTGTTCCGTAAAGTATAGATGGCAGGATTTAAGACAGGGGTGACAACAAAGTCCACAATGGCAAAAAACTTGTCCAATGACTTAGCAGGGAAAGGCCACACATAGAGAAACATGCAGGGAGCAAAAAACAAAACCACTACGGTGATGTGAGCTGACAAAGTAAAGAATGCTCTGGATAAATCATTCGAAGAATGTTGCCGGACAGTGACCAGAATAAAGATGTATGATACAATTAAGAAAAAGAAGGTGCCCATGGATATGAAGCCACTGTTGGCAGTGACTACAAATTCTAGTCTGTAAGTGTCCATGCATGCAAGTTTAATAACCCGAGGAAAATCACAGTAAAAGCTCCCCACATTATTAGGGCCACAGAAGGGTAAATTTATAACAAAAACAAACTGAGACACAGCATGAATCATCCCAATGACCCAAGCAGCTACCACCAAGAGTACGCACATTTTGGGATTCATAATAGTTAGATAGTGGAGAGGCTTGCAGACGGCTGTGTACCTGTCATATGCCATGGCTATCAGCAGCCCCATCTCAACTCCTCCCATAACATGGATAAAGAACATTTGTATCATGCAGTTGTGGAAAGAAATGACTTTACAGTCAGTGAAAAGATCTGAGATCATCCTAGGAACTGTGGTGGATGAAAGGCCCACGTCAATGAGGGACAGGTTGGCCAGCAGGAAATACATGGGGGAGTGTAAGTGAGGGTCTAAAATCACTGTGAACACAATAAAGAGGTTGCCAAGGATAATTCCCAGGTAGAATAAAGAGAAGAAGAAAAAGAGGAAGAACTGCATTCCCAGGGATTGTGCAAGTCCCAGTAATACAAATTCAGTTACCACAGAGTCATTCGATTGGTCCATTGAATCAGAAGGAAGGAAAAACTGTGAAGTGACCTGAAAGAAACAAAGGAAGGAATTAACTTAGAGGCACTGAAAATAGTATTTTAAAGGTTAACAACTTAAAATTGATTACATAAACAATCTCTTATTTAATCAACAGTTGACTATTTACAAAATAATGGGAGTGCAGGGTATGAAAGATTAATGGAGTATGAACAAAGCTGCACTCAGAGGTGATGTGTGGGTTTAAATGTTCTCATTTGCTCGAATATGTGAACTTATCAGCAACTTAAGAAGTTAGAAAAAAATGCATAAAATAAATACAAGAAATTTCAGGCAAAAAAGCATAAAGGTTAAAAAAACCCGAAAGTGAAAAGGCATAAAATTGGAAGATTGTATACAAGCATATAAAATGGGTTTCAAAAGGTCATCAATAAAAATAGATTTCAAAATGTAATCAAGGGTAAAAAAATTAAATAAAAATTAGGAATGGAACATAAATGCATAACAGTTAAGATACCACTGGGTAGCGTCTGTGGCTCAGTGGGAAGGGCACTGGCCCCACATACCAAGGGGGGCTAAAACAGCAATGACAACAGCAGCAACAACAAAAAAAGCCAGGCATTGTGGCGGGGGCCTGTAGTCCCAGCTACTCAGAAGGCTGAGGAAAGAGAATTGTTGGGCCCAGGAGTTGGAGATTGCTGTGAGCTGTGATGCCATAGCACTGTACCGAGGGTAACAAAGTAAGACTCTGTCTTATTAAAAAAAAAGAAAGAAAATAAAAAAAGACACCACTGAAGGATATTTCCTATGTGTGCCTAAAATAATCTACCTCAAACTAGGACATTACTCCTGCTTGAATGTAAATGCTATAGAGAGACAAAAGATTATTTTCATAGTATATGAAAGAGTTCAAACCATTCAATAAAAACCTCCAAGTCCTAATAAATATAGGAATAAATGATAAAGGTAGAATTAGAAATGTAAGCTGTGTATGTGTGTGTCCTAGAAAGCAAAGAAATATGATAAACTGTAATACTATTAATTTTCTATTAAATTAGAAAAAAGTTTTACATTATTATTGTCAAAATTGGCAAAGGCTCAGTGAACACGGTATTTAATACATTCCTAGAGGAAATACAGACTAATTTAAACCTAAAAGAAGGCATTTTAAAATCATATATTAAGAATTTTGAATTAATACCTTTTGGTGTGATATATTCCTTCCAGAATTCTACTTGTACAAAAGTTTTCAGCACAAAAGTGTTCATTGTACTTTACTGACAGTGGTATAACATTGAAACAATTTAAATACCAAACATTAGCCTTAAATATATTATCATGTATATACATAATAAAATGTAATATAGTATTATTAAAATAAACATGGAGGCAAGGGCTTATAATAGCATTTGAAATACTTTTTTTATAAATATTAAATGTAATAAAGATAAACACATTGCATAGTACAACATTTTAAATTACAGTAGTTGCTTTTGAATTTTTTTAATGCTTTAAAATGCTCTGAAGCTCTCTTTGTAGGCTTTGAAGTACCTTTCAGTATACATATTTATACACATATTAGACTTTTGATAAAACATAGAATGGCAAAGAAAACCAAATGAAGAATGTTTGAAACCCAGAATTGACTCATAACGATAAGAGGGCAAACCGATTTAATAAAGAACTCTACTACTTCCTTTCATGAACTGCAAAAATTGCTTCCATAGGTGAGATTCTCTAGGAGATACACGGTCCTTAAATAAAGGGTCCTGAGTAAATTTCTTGGATTTTGTATAAACTATTGTAAAGTTAAAACTTCTTGGCATATTCCATTCAGGCAGTGTGCAAGGCATCGCCCCTCTTTCACTTTGGCTGGGAATGGCCACACTGAATGAATTCTGGTCATCAGAAAATAACTTTTACGAAAATAGATGTTCTAGTGTTCTCATCAAGTTCAGAAGGAGCACTGTTTGTAATGTTGTAAGGAGAAATATGAAGAGACACATAATGAATGATCAAAGAAATAGAAGCGGTAAGGTACATTAGGATAAGAAAAATACAATTTAAAATTCTTTAGGAAGAATATATATATATATCAGATGGAGACATGTAAGTTGAATTTCTTTTCTATTTCCACAAAATGCAATTTTTTTTCCTTTTAGTCAATTTCTGCATTGTTTCCTATTTTCTCTCACCTAGATGTTCTCTTAAATATTCTTTCTAGTATTTTCTCAATGAATTATACATAGAAGGTCCCTGACTTGTATGGTTTAATAAGTTTTTGACTTTATTAAAACCAGCACATTGTACCCCATGATTGCATTAATGTACACAGCTATGATTTAATTACAAAAAAGTTTTTGACTTTACAATAGTGAGAAAGCAATATGCATTTAATAGAAATTGTATTCAATATAGACGAGATATTTAATACTTTATTATAAAATAGACTTTGTGTTAGGTGATTTTGCCCAGCTATAGGCTAACGTAAGTGTTCTGAGCATATTTAAGGTAAGTAAACCAAGTTATGACATTTGGTAAGTTAGGTATATTAAATGCATTCTCAATTTATGTTTGGTTTATTAGGACATATATTATAAGTCAAGGAGCACGTTATTTTTCTATCTGCACTTAAAAAAATTTTTTTTTTGAAGTAATTTAAAAACATGTTTTACTTGAAATTGTTACATACCCTCAAAAGGGCTAATTATCATACTTTTTAATGTTTTAATTCCTTTGATTCATTTATACTACTATCCCTAGACTTCATCCAAATCACAGGGGCATAAGGACAAAAGATTTGGGGAGGGGAAATGAATCTGGGAAGCATTACACAGTTGATAAGATCATCCCTGGGAGGCTTCATGGCAATGCCCTTTATTTTGCTGAGAAGCAGGTGTTTTGCAGCTTACTAAGCTCAGGATCCAATTCATAAACTTTTATTTATAAAGAAGTAAAGAGGTAAAGCTGAAGCTTAAGAATCACCTGGGCTGCTTAAGTTCAAATGTTTTATCCTGGTAAATTAAGATGCAACATACACAACAAGTACTCCAACACTTGCATCATGAAGGTAGAATCTCATTAAGAGCTGTTTTAAAGCAATTAAAAGCAATTAAAGTTTCTGAATTACTTTGTCAGATTTAGGCATTCCTATTACTATCAGGGTGTTACTGCTAAAATGGTGTTTTTCTTGGAGTGTGACTGATAATTAAGTTTATCAAAAAGGGACATATACCATGGAATACTATGCAGCCTTAAAGAAAGATGGAGACTTTACCTCTTTCATGTTTACATGGGTGGAGCTGGAACATATTCTTCTTAGCAAAGTATCCCAGGAATGGAAGAAAAGGTATCCAATGTACTCAGCCCTACTATGAAGCTAAATTATAGCTTTCACATGAAGGCTATCACCGAACTATAGCACAAGACTATGGGGAAAGGGCCAAGGAAGGGGAAGGGAGGGGGGAGGTTTTGGTGGAGGAAGGGTAATGGGTGGGGCCACATCTATGGTGCATCTTAGAATTTAAAATAAAATAATAATAATAAAAAAAGAAATAGAAATGCAAAACAAAAAAAAAGGGACATCCCAAATGATACGACTTTATTAGTATAAAGACTTAAAAATGCTATTACAGCATGTAATTTTATCTACTCATGACCTTTCACCATTATAAATTGGGACAATCACGACCAAAATATGGAACTATGAATGTAAGCAGTATGGAGGAGGCAGAGTCAAAAGCCTGGTTAAAGAAGAGGCAGGAGGGAAGACCTAAAGAAAAAGGAAGGGTGAATATGAATTAGAAAAAGAGTTAGAGAATAAAAAAAAGGAGGGACAGGAGGAGGAATAAGGAAGAATTCTAAAGAAGAAATAAGGGAGATAAAGTGATGATCAAAGGAAGCACTGGTGGAACATTGTACCTTTTTATTAGATTTCTTATCATGGTGTAAAGCAACATACATCGATGCATTGTGAATACTTGAGAGAATGGACTTTTGTTGAGTTTTCAAACACTGTTTATATATATTGTCACATGAAAAGTAGAAAGCAATGAAAAATCTGTAGAAAAAATACTGATATAAAGGAAAGTTAAGAGTTTAAGCATATGAGTGAATATACGTGACAATGAAGTAGGTGGGATGGGGTGGCTGCTTGAAACTGCTGGTGGTGATTCAGCTGACAGGTGAGTCATCTCCTAAAAAATTAGGTGTACCTGATACAAATATGTCTGTGTTTTTATTACCTTATGCAGTGTTTTATTTACCCTAGTTCTAATATTTATAGCTTTTCATAAATGTAATATTAAAGTCAATGAGTGCAGGGAACATTTTTGCTTTGTACAATGCCATACTACCTGCATACAACAGTGGCTGGTACATAAAATAGCTCAAGAGCTAATTGATGGATGAGTTTTTTTTTTGTTTGTTTTTTTGAGGTAGAGTTTCACTATGTTGCCTGTGGTAGAGTGCCGTGCAATCACAGATCACTGCAACCTCAAAGTCTTGGGCTTAAGCAATTCTCTTGCCTCAGCCTCCCAAGTAGCTGGAACTACAGGTACCTGCTGCAAAGCTCAGCTTTTGTTGCTGTTGTTGTTTTTGTAGTTGTCATTGTTGTTTAGCAGGCCTGAGTCAGGTTCAATCCCACCAGCTCTGGTGTATGTGGCCGGAGCCCTAACAACTAATCTATGGGCACTGAGCCTGGTGGAGACATTTTGTAAAAATGGATAGTCATTGCTCTTATCAGAAACAAAATAGTACCTCTCACAAATACATTGTAAAATTATATTTAATAATACTTGTCCACAATCTTGTACTTCCTGGTGACAACCCAGTCATATAAAAAAAGGGAATATTTAAATTAATGCAGAAGGTCTCACCCATTCTATTACAAATATCTGGAATTATGATGTATTATTATTGAAGACATCTTGATGACTTGAGAAAGCTTGTTTGGAGAAAAAGATCATGTATTTGGCTTCTCTGCCTTCTTAGGAAACTGATGACTTAGTGAAATACATAGGAATTCTTCAGAAGCCAAGTCTCCATGAAGTTTGTCATCTTCCTATCAGAGATTTAAAATATTTCAGTCATTCTGGGTCTGGAGAGACACATTTTCAAATAAGAGATGCAGGCACATATTAAACAAAGAAGATCATCAGAATTATAGTTTTGTATAGAAGGAGGAAAGAACTTTGAAATTAATTAATCCAATTACTTCATTCTATAAGTAGAAAGCAGTGAAGTTAAGTTGTTATCCAGAGTGCTCACAGCAATACATTCACAAAGCCAGAATCAGCAAATCTCCAAAATTCCAGTCTATTGGTCTTTTCCAACAATGCTCTATACCTGCTTAGTAGATATGTTCACAAAAAAGCTAGAAGTATTTTTATTTAATAAGATCACTCTACCAGTGGTTCTCAACCTTCCTAATGCCATGGTCCTTTAACACAGTTCCTGTGGGTTGCGACCCACAGGTTGAGAACCACTGCTAGCCTGTTGGAAGGACTCTCTTATTCCTTGAGTTCTTATTTGTTTTGCAGTGAAATTAGCCTTCCCACTGGGTGTGGTGGCTCACCCTGTAATCCCAGCACTTGGGAGGCCAAGGTGGGTGGATTGCCTGAGCTCACAGGTTTGAGACCAACCTGAGCCAGAGTAAGACGTCATCTCTAAAAAAAAAATAGCCTGGTTTTGTAGTGGGTGCCTGTCATCCCAGCTACTTGGGAGGCTGAGGCAAGAGAATTGCTTAAGCCCAAGAGTTTGAGGTTGCTGTGAGCTGTGACGCCATAGCTACCGAGGGCTAAAAAGCAATACTCTTTCTAATAAAATAAAAAAAAAAAAAAAAAAAAAGAATAGAAATTAGCTTTCCCTTCCTAAAAGATTATTTCTTCTTTTTCAATGGGCATTTCTTTTCACAGTTCCCTTTCTTCAAACAAATTGCCTAGTCTTCAAACAGTTCCATTTCAGGACTCATAGCCAGCAGCCCATTTTTACTACTTCCTGATATGGGGCTAGAATCTTTCTGTATTTAAAAGCTTCTCAGCCTAGGCTAAAGCCTTCAAATGCGGAGGAAAGTAATAGTAAAAGAGGCTGAATCCTATCAGAATGATGGAGGTCAAGGCTTGTGTTTTCCTTCCTCTAATTTATAACAGAACCTGGTTTTCAAATAGGGCAGTAATAGTTGAGACTAGATGTCTGCTTTGCACAATGGAAAATGAAGTTTATAATAAGTTCGGAAGAACAAATGACAGAAGCACCTGAATCTTAACATCTTTACACTAAGGAGCGAAATTAAAAATACAAAAGGGGAGTGTGTATGGAATTAATTTTATAAGGCATAATACATTTCAATTATTGAAATTTGAAAATAGGAGAGAGATGATGTGGAATAAAAGGACAAAAATATTTCAGAAGGAGAATATCTTGGATACGTATGTTTGCAGAAGGGCAGAAAATGAAAGGGAGTGTTTAGAGGATAGAGAAAGGGGAACAACCATGATAGGAGCAGTTTTGTAATTAAAAATATCTCTCTTACCTTACCTTCTGCTCAGTCCTAGAATGTGTATTTTTAGGAGAAGGAGAAATTCAGATAGCTTAGTCTTCATGTCTATAAGTAATTCTCCTGAAAACAAAGCTATGTACAGGACTCTTTGTAATGGGAATGAAGTTAATTAGCCGCACAGGAGGGTGATCCAGGAATGCTGCTGGGTCTATAAGTAATTCTCCTGAAAACAAAGCTATATACAGGATTCTTTGTAATGGGAATGAAGTTAATTAGCTGCACAAGAGGGTGACCCAGGAATGCTGCTGAGACGGCCAATAACCACCCCATTGTTAGTTTCTCTTGGGGACCAGATCTTTGAGTCTCACTGGTTTCCCCAAGAGAGATGTATCGAAAGAATTGCCTAGTGATGAAACAAAGGGAAAGAAAGATTTTGAAGTAATGTTTGCTAGTATAAAACAATTTTCATTTAGGGTGGTCTGAATTTCTGGGAATGATTGAGTTGGAGTGAAAACATATTCAAGGTGGGAAGACACACCTTTACTTATGATACTAGGAATGAAAAATGAAATTGAAGAAATCTAAAACTTCTGATCTATAAACGCAGTGCCTATAATTGATAACATGGGAATAAATGGATTTTCCTCCTGTTATCAACTATAGTAAATACATATTTGCCTCTGGATGCCTACCAGAGCCCAAACATGAGGGTTTTGGGGATGAAGGGCTCCTTGAAAGCTTTTGAACTTTATCCTTCTTAAATTGACTGAATACAATTAAAACTTGCATTTTATTGAATCAATTTGTTTAGAGATCTTGAGAAAACCTATATACACATTAAAAAAAACCAAAGGGAGTTATCTTGAGTTCCTTTAACAGGAGTATGTGTTTACTTGAGGGAGAGATAATCACTCAAAAGGATCTGTGTTGAGCCATTGAGATGAGCCTGGTGGATCTCACTAGAGAACTTGAACTTTATCATTGATGAACAGACACAGAGAATCTACTCTTGAGGTCATCATGGATGCCTGAGTGTCAAGGTTAGCCACTACCTTGGTTAGTGCTGGTTAACCACTACCTTGGTTAGTGCTGTATTTCATTTTCTCTTGCTCAGAAATGAAGAAAATGATTTTCTTTAGACTATCATCCTAATGAGACATACTGGTTGATCCAATATTAATTTTTGAAAAATAATGACATTCCAAAAAATTAAAAGCAAGATAAAAACTGGAGGATAAATGTGGGCAGAAATATTAAAAAAAATAAGCATACATGATCAGTTACACAAATCATCATGTACATTGAATGAAGTAAAACAGGTTAGGTGCTTAGGAGATGAGAGGGAAATTTCTCCTGCTGCCCCTACACAGGTTAACAACACAATGTCTCATAAATCATTTTACCATGCAAATGTGTTTCTGCCATGATGTGCCTTTCTTTGTTCTAAATGGGAGACTGAGGAACTAAGTGGAACAGTATATGAAGGGGGAGTGAGGGGGAATCTAGACAGAAGTAGAGTCCTAGGGAGTTGGCCAGCCAGATACAGATCATGCTGTAATTTGCAGGCTCTCTCCTCAAATGGATGGGGCACAGATCATAGGTTTGTTTGGCAGTGGAAATCTGCCAACAGAGGAAAAATGCCAACAGAGGAGCTGATCTTTTAAATGTAGGCTTCTTAAAACCTAGGATTATAGGAGAAGTCTTAGATCAACAATTTGCAGGCTGCTTCATCTGAGATTGGCTCAAGATTTGAATTGGTCTAAACCTGCAAAGGGAACTCATCTGTGGATTTCACCCAGGAGATGTGGAAAAGAAGAGACAGAAAACATTAATTGAGAAGAGATAAGAGAATAAAAACAGAAATAAGTTCTTTAATCACATGGCCTTTGATTGGATGTACAAAGAAATCCTAAGTATCAATAAATCCTTCACATTGGAAATTGTTTACTCTTTGTTAAGTGTGTGATGTGATAGCAGTAGCATGACAGACACAGTCCTTAAAATGCAGTGAGGAAGACATACATTGAATATAAACTATGACAGTGACAGTGACGAATGTTACAAAAGTGGTGCTGTGCAGTGTTAGAGTAACATAACATATAATGAAAAGAGCTCTTCTGGACTCAGGTTCAGGGAAGCTTCCCTGATGAAATGATGAAATTCAGAGCTGAAGAATGAATAGATGTTGGTAGACAAAACATCAAGGACAAATGTTTCATACAGAATGATCAGCCAGTGCAAAGCCTCAGACATAAGAGAGTTCGTTTTCAGGCAAGTAAAAGAAAATCAAATTTGCTCTGGAATTGCAGATCATATGTTATTATCTGAGGCTGGAAAGGGAGGTGGAAGCCAGGTCTTGGATGGCCTGATAAACCTTCATAAGGGATTAGTCTTTTAATTTAAGGAAATGACAACCAGGTGTTTTGAGGAAAAAAAAAATCACACGTTCAGATTAAAAGTTTTCTTACTAAACTGTAGAAAATGAGAATTAAGGCAAATACAACTAAAAGGGGGAAGATTACATAGGTGACCATATTCTATTCCAAAAATGACATTTGAAGCCTTAGACAACAATAGTAACATTGCAGATGAAAATAAGAAACAATCTGTAAGAGCTTTTTAGAAGGTGGAAGTAATAGAACCAGATGATTTATTGATGATTAGGCATTAGGGGAAGGAATGAATTTGTTATTCCCAGATTTTGGATTGTACAGCTAGGTCAATATTGATGCCAGTTATTGGGGCTGAGTATATTGAAAGAACAGTAGGTTTGAGAAGAAGTACCACTAGATGTCAGTGAACCACTGTTGCCTCTTAGACCTCTAATTGCCAGGTCTATGAGTCAAATTAATTTTTCCAAGAGGAAAAAATATCAGAAGAGTTACTGGGCAATGAGAGGTAAGGAAAAATAAATATGTAAGGATATTTTCTGCATATTGTGCTCATGGATAGGAAATAAGTTCTCTGTAGGACAGGAAATGTTGAGAGTGTGGGGCATGAGCTATGTAGATTAACTGAATTGGAAGGAGAGTAAAAAGTCATCCACAATTGTTGAACATGCTTTCATCCATGGTGTGGGAGACAGTCAGCCCAATGTGTGCCAAGATTTTCTTTCAGAAACCAGCAAGAGGGCTTAAATGCAATGGATATAGTGCCATAAGGAGTCTTTTTTTTTTAATTTCAGTAGATTTAGGGGGTACACATTCTGTTACATGGGTGAACTGTACAATTCTGAGGTCAGGACTTTCAGTGTATCTGTCACCAGAATAGTGTACCTTGTACCCAATAGATGGGATTTTTATACCTCCTCCCCCTTCCTCCTTCTCCCTTCTTAGTTTTGAATGACCATTACATAACTTTATAAGTGTACAGATCCCTTGTTTAGCTCCCACTTTCAAGTGAGAATGTGTGGTATTTGTTTTTCCATTCCTGAGATATTTCACTTAGGTTAAGGGTCTCTAGCTCCATCCAAGTTGCTGCAGAAGACGTTATTTCATTTCTTTTTATGGCTGAGTAGTACTCCATTCTGTGAGAGAGAGAAAGAGAGAGAGAGAGAGAGAGAGAATGATGTTTGGGTGTATACATACACATACCGTATTTTCTTTATCCACTGATGGCTAGAAATGGGAGGATGGGCACTTAGATTCCATATTTTTGCAATTGTGAATTATACTATGATAAACATTAGGGTTGTAGAAGTCTTTTTTATAAAATGATTTCTTTTCCTTTTGATGGATACCCAGTAGTGGGATTGCTGGATTAAATGGTGGATATACTTTTAACTCTTTAAGAAATATCCCTACAGTTTTCCATGGTGGTTGTGCTAATTTACATTCCCACCAACATTGTAGAAGCATGCCCTTTTCATCACTTCTGAGCCAAATTTATTTATTTTTTTACTTTTTATTAGTGGCCATTCTGACAGGGGTTAAGGGAATATCTAATTGTGCTCTTAATTTTCACTTCCTTGATGAATAGTGATATTGAGCATTTTTTCATATGTTTCTAAGTAATTTGTCTATCTTCATTTGAAAAAAATATGTTCAGTTCTTTCACCACATTTGTTGAACAATTCATGGGATATTTTTTTGTTTTTGCTGATTTGAGTCCTTTGTAGATTGTGAATATTAGCCCTTTGTCAGATGTACAGGTTGTGAATATTTTCTTCCATTCTGTAGTTGTCTGTTTACTGTGTTGATTATTTCCTCTGCTGTGTAGAAACATTTTAGTGTAATTAAGTCCCATTTATTTATTTTTGTTGTAGCTATACTTACTTTTGGGGTCTTAGTCATAATTTCCTTGCCTAGACCAACGTCCAGAACAGTTTTTCCTTTGTTTTCTTCTATAATTTTTATGGTTTCAGGTTTTGAACTTAATTCTTTAATCCATCTTGAGTTAATTTTCATATATGATGAGAAAACAGGGATCCAGTTTCATTCTTCTGCATGTAGCTTTCCCATCACCATTTACTGAATAGGGAGTGCTTTCCTAGTATAGGCTTTTGTTTGCTCTGCTTTGTTGAAAAATCAGTTGGTTGTAGCTTTGTTGAAAAATCAGTTGCCTGTGGCTTTATTTCTGAATTTTCTATTCTATTCCATTGATCTATGTGTCTAATTTTATACCAGCACCACACTGTTTTAGTTACTCTAGCCTAGTAGTATAATTTGAAATCATGTGCAGTGATTCCTTGAGATTTGCTCTAAAAAGCTTAGGGTTTCTGTGGCTATGTGGGCTTTTTTTCCCCTTCTTCTTCTTCTTCTTCTTCCTCCTCCTCCTCCTCCTCCTCCTCTTCTTCTTCTTCTTTTTTTTTTTTATTAAATCATAGCTGTGTACATTAATGTGATTGTGGGGCACCATACACAAGTTTCATATACTATTTGACACATTTTCATCAGATTGGTTAACATAACCTTCCTGGCATTTTCTTAGTTATTGTGCTAAGACATTTACTAAGTTTCACATATACCCTTGTAAGATGCACCGCAGGTGTAGTCCCACCAATCCCCCTCCCTCTTCCCCCCTCCCCCTCCCTCCCCTTCCTTTACCCCTTCCCCCTATTCTTAGGTTGTAACTGGGTTATAGCTTTCATGTGAAAGCCATAAATTAGTTTCATAGTAGGACTGAGTACATTGGATACTTTCTTCCATTCTTGGGATACTTTACTAAGAAGAATATGCCACAGCTCCATCCATGTAAACATGAAAGAGGTAAAGTCTCCATCTTTCTTTAAGGCTGCATAATATTCCATGGTGTACATATACCACAATTTATTAATCCATTTGTGGATCGATGGGCACTCCTCCCCAGGTTCTTGCCTGTCCTCCCAAGAAACCATTTTAGGATAATTTGCATCAGCTTGCATGTTGCATGGAAGTAATTTTCACATCAAATTTGTAAGTGGTCAGGGGATTAATGTTATGGAACAAGTTTAGTGATACATGATAAAGTTTATGACAATACTGTAGTTCTTTTCAATATCAAGAGAGATTCTTAGCATTTCTGGGACATGGCCAGATTCCATCAAAAGTTCCCTTCAGATAGTCCCTACAGGCCCTGCAGTCCTGCCTGCACCCTCCATTGGGCATTCCTGGCTTTGGAAGTCAGATTTAATGCTCAGAACTGTGAGATGCCGTTCAGTTCTTAATCTGGGGATGAAGCCTGCAGTGCAATTGGACATACCCTTAAGGAAAGATCAAGGTTTGCCTATAAAGCTGAGAGATGATTGCTTTGTCAACTGTTTGAAAAGTATTTTAAAATAAGGATCTGGAAAACAATTTGACTGATAGCATATGGAGTTCTTGAAGGCTTGAGCTGGAAGAATCTTTAGTGACTTAATAAGGCCCAGTGTTTCTCCTTTGGGAAAGAGACCTGATCTGGCAGTATTTGTGTAGTTTCAAAAGGTGTATTAAAAATGACAAACATGTGGTTGACTGATTCTCCATGTGGGTGTGACTATAACAGATCATTTGGGCACCTGTGTGCAGCCAGGTTCTGTGGGAGTGAGCAGGGACAGCCAGTCTGCTCCCTAAATAAGGGGAGGGGTGGCAGGAAGCAGAGAGGACAGGGGACACACTATCCTTATTTTGTGGCTTTCCAGTCCTGTTTGGGATCCTTCTGTCCTGCATGAATGTACCTTCATCTGTCCTGTCTCCCCAGCTGTGGTCTAAGTCTGTGGGCTCTGTTCTTCCAAGGACTGCAGAGATTCTGCTTCAGTGCATGTCTGGGTGTGGAGGGCTGGCTGCAGCCACTGGGAAATACATCCCAGGGTCTCAAAGGTTAAACTAAAATAAACCAGCTCCTGAATTTAACCACAACGTAGATTCCCTTCCTGCCATTTCTTTAGAGCAAAGGATGATCATGCGATCACCATATCAGAGCAGCATCAGAGATGCATGGACCCCAGCATCAGAGCAGAAACAGGAGGGAATCAGTCCCAGGAGCCACTTCATCCTGACCAGGCTGTGTGTACTGAAAACAGCATTGACGAAAGCAATGTTGGTGAGGTTGTGGAGAACACAGAACCCTCCCATGCTGCAGGTGGGAATGTAAAATAGTGCAGTTACTGTGGAAACAGTTTAGCAATTGCTCAAAAAATTTAAACAGAGTTACCACTAAAAATCAAATTGTTCAATGCCAAATTGAAACTAGTAGATTAACAACTGCTGCTCACATGACAGAAAAGATCAATCAAATTCAAGTAAGGGGAGGAAGAGAAGGGTTTGGGTGAGTTCTCACCCAATGGGTACATTGCACCCTGGTGAAGGGCACACTTCCTGGTGAAGGGCACAACTAGAACTTGGACTTTAACCTTATAAAAGCAAACTGTGTAACCTAACTATAGGCACCCTCATTTAAATCTGAAACCCTCCATAGATTTATTATATAACCCTCAATTCCCATCCTAGGTATGTACCCAAGAGCAGTGAAAACATATGTCCAGATTGAAACTTTTAAATGAATGTTCATAGCAGCATTCATCCTAATATGACAATTATTTCAACTTTTCAGAAAGTAGAAACAATGCAAATATCTATCACCTCTTGAACAGATCAACAAATTGAGGTACGGTTGCATGCAGCATAATGAGGCTTGGTTAATGACGTACTGAATATATAACAGTACATTATATATAATGAAACTTGAATATATAAATGAACCTTGAAATTGTTATTCTAAGCAAAAAAATCCAGTCATGGAGTCTCATCCTACATGGCTCCATGTATGTGAAAGGATCAGAATAGGCAAATTGGTAGAGACAGAAAGTAGATAAGTGGTTACCAGGGGATGGAGACGGGGAGGAATGTTAATAAGTACAGGATTTCTCTTTGGGGTGATGAAAGTGTCCTGGAATTGGTGGCTATGGTTGTACAATATACTAAAAAACACTGAATTATACACCGTCCGTGGGTGGCTTTTGTAGTATAGGACTTACATCTTAGTTAAAAAAAAAAAAAAAAATTAGCCAAAGCGTTCACAACCTTGCAAAGCAAAACAAATATTAATTAATTAATTAATTTTTGAGACAGAGCCTCAAGCTGTCACCCTGGGTAGAGTGCTGTGGCATCACAGCTCACAGCAACCTCTAACTCCTGGGCTTAAGCAATTCTCTTGCCTCAGCCTCCCAAGTAGCTGGGACTACAGGTGCCCACCAGAACGCCTAGATTGGCTATTCTTTGGTTGCAGTTGTCATTGTTACTTGGCAGGCCTGGGCTGGATTCAAACCCACCAGCTCTGGTAATATGTGGCTGGTGCCTAAGCCGCTTGAGCTATAAGCGCTGAGCTGCAAAACAAATATTTAAACAATAATAACAAAAGGCCTACAAAGGGTTTCTCTTTGGAATAAGGCAGTCTCTGCTACTGTCAATTATTCTAGCAAAGAACAAAGCTGAGTAGGATGAAGAGAAACTGGAAAAATAATGTTTCTTTCCTCCAAGAGTGATGGAATTCTTAGCCTTCACCTTCCTGAGAATGTATTACTTTCTCCTGGAAGTTAAAGGGGCCACATAAATTATCCTCCCACCATGCCAAGAACATAGTGGATATTTGATGAGTTGGTGAACCTAGCGAGATATGGTGATGAGGGTGGGGCCCTGTCTGGCCAGCAGCCTAGGAAGGCAGTGGGAGAACCAGGTGGTACAGCTGGCCGGGCCAGTGAGGTTGGCAAGACCTGAAGGAAGTTGCTGGCTCTGCAGTCCTACATTGAAGAGCAAGTTTTTTAAAAGGCCCAGGATCATGTCTAGTGAAGTCACATAGTCAAGGGTGGGTCATCTCTGAGAGCCAATGCTCTTAAGGGAATAAATGACAGAGAGAAGACCCACCTTTGAGAGTAGATACAGAGCCTAGTGGGGTCAGAGAGCGAGTGCCCTTAGACAGCATGATCTGCGTCTCTGAGCATTGGCTGTGAGAAGACAGGGCGGGACCTTTGCAGAAACTGCCTTATTAGCACAGGTAGCAGCCGCAGAGCATGTTTCACAGGAAAATCCTCATTCTGGATAACCCAGAGCTCAGTTGAGCTGGGGGTGGGCTGGAGGTGTTGGGTGAGCTCACGCACCTGGCCATCAGGGTTCAGCTGGGGGTTCCAGAGGGAGAACATGCCAAGTTGGGACCGAAGGTAGAGAAAGAAAAGATAACCAGGGCAGGCCGACGACCTCCAGCCCCTGGGGCATGGGTCGGGATGTATGTGGTTGGTGTTTCTTCATCTTAAAAATTTACCAGTCTTTAGAGGGGACAGACTAAGAAGGAACGGGAGATGATATATCTGAAGTCTGCTTTGTCCCTCAGAGTTACGTGATCTCGCTCAGTCATTACAAATAGATATGATTAGCTTTGTTTATAGAAGACTCAGCAACCAGCCTGTGATTACAGGGCCAGTAAGTGAAGCAGCCAGGATTCCAACTAGGTGTAAAGGACTCCGCTTGTATTATTTTCTGTCTATAGCTCTGTTTCTTTAAAAGGAAAAACCCTGACATATTAAATATAATTGAAAACTAAGTTCTTGAGATATCAAGTCAACCTGCATATGGTGCATTCACCTTGTCTGATGCTCTGTACATTGTTTTCTTTTGCTGTCTGAGGCTCATAATGAAAGGAACAGCTCTTGTAGGAATGATAAATTAAACAACTTTGAACTGGCCTCTCCTGGTCACATAGTTATGTGGTCAGGTGGGTGTTTCCTTGATGCAGGAGAAAGGCCAGCTCCCGAGTAACTCATAGCAGTTCAGAACTCCATGGACAAGATGAATTCTGTCTTATTACATGTAAATGCCATAGAAAGAGGGGCGTTTACAAGATCCCAAACATTTAAGGCAATCTTTTTAACAACAACAACAACAACAACAACAACAATGACGACAACAACTTCAAAGTCATTTTAATACAATTTTAGTTTCCTTCTCTCTATACATATAATCCCCAACATTTGCATTTAACACAGGAAGTGGGGAGTCAGCAGTGCCCCTCCTCAGACCCGATCCCATCCAAACAAGGCAGGGTGGATGAGTCTTGGGGGCTGCAGGGCCAAGGGAAGTGGGTGGGGAGCAAGCTGCCCTGAGTGGTGGTAGTAGAGGCAGGGAGTATGGGCAGAGGTTCTCCCTTTGGGGACAGGGAGACCTAAATTGAGAGAATGAAGAGGTGAGTTGGGAGAAGATGAAGGCCCACCAAGGGTGGAGACAGCTGCCTGCCTGGGGTGAATGCAGGTGGGGGTCCCCAGGGGGACATAGAACAGACACATTCTAGTTGGTGGGAAGGGTGGGTGTTATAAGACTTACCAGGATGCTGGGTTTTTCACCTGTAGGACACCTTCAGGAGGGCAGCTATGACCAATGAAAGGGCGGTGGTGGTGAGAACACAGCAGAGGAAGTGAGTGGTGAATTGGATTACTCAATTCAGGGGTGGAGTTCCTCATGGGTGTAGGATGCTTTTGATAACTAATTAATTCCCAATTCAGCTCTTGCATAGATGGTCATTTTATAGACTTACAGAGTTCATATTGGGAAGGAACCTGTGAAGTTTTCTAGCCAGTCTTTCCATTTCACAGATGAGGCCCAGACAAAGGAAGTGGTTTGCCCAGGACCACACTGATTCCTCTCATCTTTGCTGTGGTCTCACACTCCTGGGTTCTGTGGCCGCCTTGTCTGAGTTTCCCAGGGGCCAGTTGCCTCAAGCTTCCCTGCTGTGTTCCACGGCACTGGTGGAAAGCAGACGAAGCTTTGCTGAATGTCTCTCATGGGGCAAGGGAGCAGCCTGCTGTGACAACAAAGGTGGAACTCACGCTGCTGGTGTCTAGTAGTCTTCCTCCCTGGACCCAAGGCTTCATCCCTACTCCCCACCCCATTCCCAGCTTTACTCTCTTCACCTCATACCCTGACCATCTGCTCTGAGCACAAGCCCATCTTAGGGCATTGCTGTTCTTTCTTGGCTTATACACTTGGTACTGAGTCTGAGGACCCTAACTCTGTAGCAGCTACCATACATGGAATCAAGACCCTCTAAGAAAACCTTTTGGTAAAAATGAAGATCCCATCCAAGTCCAAAGACACTTTTAAAAACAGTACTGAGTGACCCTAAAAGTGTCACATTTGCTCTTGATTACAAATGAAAGAATTGATACAGATAAAGCCATGAACACTAATTCTGCCCCCTCCCAGTCCCCTTGCCCCCAGTGAACAACTCCTCAGTTTTCCCTACTTACCCTATCTCTGGTTCCACGCATCCCAGGTCCCAGAGAGCACTCAGAGCCTGTGGCAGACCCACTCAAGTTGGTCACCCACCCCAAGGAGAGAACCCTTGAGTGTAGCTGCTCAGCAATCATTCCTGAGTATTGTTCACCTCTCTTTCTCATATGGGGCAGAAGGCAAGGCCACCGGGCCAGCTGATGCTAAAACTGGACAGAAGCTCATTACACACAGAGGCAGACAAGAGCAAGGACTTTTCCTTTCTGAGTTTCAATCTACTCGCCTGTAAAATGGGGCCAATAACAGAATCCAACTCAGTGGGTTGTGGTGAGGATGAAACAGGGGATTACCCTTGAAGCACTTAGGACACACACAGAGCTCAATGTTAACTTTTACTGCTGTGATCATTGCTACTGAATAGTCTATCACCTGATGGCGTTATATCTCCCACTGCGTCATAATTACAGGAAAGCAGCAAGTCTGCTATCAAGACTGACTTGCATGTACATCTTACTTTGCTTTGTCCTGGATGACGATCATCGTATTGGCTGTGGTATTGAGTGCCTAGTTTCTGGGCAAAATACTTTTCAGAATTTGTGTCAATTAATCCTCACATCAACCTCATGAAGTAGGCACTTTGTGGATGAGGAAATGAAGATTCTGAGAGATTAAGCAACTTACCTACAAGTGATGCAACTGAACTAAGAAGTTTTAACAACTTAAAAAAACAAACCAAAACAAACTAGTCTCAAAATTCTACTTTCTGTGCACTGTAACAAGGAGCTAAACCCCAGCCTCAGGTGTCAGAGCTCAGGAAGGTCAGCAGTCCCCAACCTTTTTGGTGCCAAGGACTGGTTTCATGGAAGACAGTTTCTGCTTGGATTGGGGTGGGGTGAGGTAGGGATTAGATTCCAATAGAGGCACACAACTGAGATCCCTCATGTGTACAGTTTACAGCAGGGCTCCTGCTCCTATGAGAATCTAATGCCACCACTGATCTGACAGGAGGCAGAGCTCAGGTGAATGAATGGTAGTTTTATTTAAGAAAAAGGCTTATTGGGCTTAGCAACCCAGAGGTTGTTGGGAACCTTGGCAAAGTGGTTTCAGTGTCACAGTAAGCTGTACATACAGATGAAGTTTTGCTAGCTCGTTCACTCACCTGCCACTGCCTTATTTCCCTGTTGCTTAATCCAAAGATATTGAGTATCTTTGTCCAGAGTTATTTGTATTTTTCTCATGTGAGCTACTAATTTCTATCTGTTTCCCTTTTGCATTGGATTGCCATTTGACCTTCATTTATAGGAGCTCTTTGCATAATTTAGAAGTATTACATTTTAAATATTTGTCAATGCTGTTGTAATATTTCCCTCCAGCCTTCTGTGTGCTTTTTTTTTTTTTTTTGAATATGAATTTTACTGTGAGGGCAGACCAAGGAGGCAGCTGCAGAACAGAGCTTTGGGTCAGGCCCAAGCTGCACAGGGACTGCAGGGCGTCACCCGACCACCCTCTGTTATTTCATAAGGCCCAACTTTTGCGCGGATCCTGAGTGTCAGACCTGTTTAGCAGTCTTGTCAATGGTTTCCTGGGTGGAGCTGGTCAGCTGGTCCATGGGTTTCTGCCCGGCCGCTGTGGCTTGGTCTACCACTTGCTAAATGTTGCTCGGCTGCTGTCGCCGTTTCCTGGGCTGTCTCCTCCACCTGTTGCTCGTGCCAAGCTCTTGCTGGCAACGGCTGAAGTGGGCTGTGGGGTCGTCTAGGGCTGTCGCAGCAACATTGGATCCACCCAGAGTCCTGCTCTATGATTTTTAACCTTGTTCATATGAAAGCGTTACCATTCAGGTCTCATCTTGCTTGAGCTCTGTGTTGTTGAATCCCACTGACCTGTTCATTTTCTTCTCATTCCCCATGATTTCATTTGGTCTCTTTTGTTGCTTGCTGTATTTCTCAATTCATTCCTCAAATATGGATGTTCCCTTGTCTTCTTTTCTTGTCACTCTACCTGTTGTCCATAGGTGAGTCTACCTGCCTCCATGGTATCAGCTGCCCACTCCAGCATGTGCCAGGGTCTCCCACACCCCTTCCTTCCAGCCAACTTCCCTCCTGAGTGACAGACTGGGACATGCAATTTCCTGCTGAGTCTCCCTGGGGGCCAACAGATGCTGCAAATTCAACATGTAGAAAACCCTTCTCATTGCTTTCCTGATGTGTGTCCTCCTCCTGAGCGCCTCCTTGTGCACTCCTCTGCCAAGCTGGAAGCGTGCCCACCCCTCCCACTGCCTCTCTCTTCCTCTCCTCAGCATGGCTGTTGACTGTCTCCTCGCCATCTTCGCTGATGGCGTTGGGCAACACTTCATTCGCTCTTGCTGTGACTACAGCAATAGTCACACAATAGCTGTGGGTTCTGGAGCTGGGCTGTCCAAGTTAGGATCCATTTACTAGTCCCGGACTTTGGGCAAATGATTTACTCTCAATGGGTCTCAGTTTCCTTGCCTGTAAAACGGGGATAATGAAAGCTCCCACTGTACAGGGCTGTTGTGTGGCTTAAATGGATCTATTTATTTTTATTTATTTTTATTTATTTATTTATTTATTTTTATTAAATCATAGCTGTGTACATTAATGTGATTATGGGGCACCATACACTGGTTTCATAGACCGTTTGACACATTTTCATCACACTGGTTAACATAGCCTTCCAGGCACCCTCTCCATTATTGTGCTAAGACATTTACATTCCACATTTACTAAGTTTCACATATACCCTTGTAAGATGCACTGCAGGTGTAATCCCACCAATCACCTCCTTCTCCCTACCTCCCCCCTCCCTTCTCTCCCTTTCTGCCTTCCACCTATTCTTAGGTTGTAACTGGGTTATAGCTTTCATGTGAAAGCCATAAATTAGTTTCATAGTAGGGCTGAGTACATTGGATACTTTTTCTTCCATTCTTGAGATACTTTACTAAGAAGAATATGTTCCAGCTCCATCCA
>CAUYPK010060750.1:0-23925 GCA_963574355.1 Loris lydekkerianus
AATGTAGAGGCGAGGCTTTAGAGCACCAGCTATTCTGTGAGAAACCTTATCTACTTCCCCTTGTAGCGAAGTGGCCGGGGAGAGAAACGTTTGTACTGGTTTTAAATGATTTTTTGTTAGAAGCGGCGTTAACCAGAGAACGTTTTTTGAGTTCCTAGGGGAAAAATTAATTTTGAGGCCAGAGGAATATGCACGATCACGAATTTTAAATAGTTCACTCACTGATACAGTTTGTCCCGAATCCAAGTTAGCTGATTATTTTTGTTGAGTGGTGGGGACCTGTTCTCAAATTTGGTTAAAGACTGGGATTTCCCTGTAAAGGTAATTGTGATTGACATCGGGGAGTCAATTTCCCTGGTGGCTGACAATGGCTCTTCTGCTCACCTTATAGTTTAAAAGGTGCGCTTACGACGATTTTCCTTTAAAATTATTTATTCTGTGGTATCACTATGGATTAATTATCTTTGTACTGTTTTATTTTAGCACCTTAGAAAAGAGTGTCTTTAAAGAAAAATGGAGCCAAAGTAAATTGAAAAATCAAGGGAATTTTAAAATGTGGGGAAGAAAAAAAGTGAAGTCTTGGTGAAAGGCAACACGTGATAACTTTCCTTTAAAGTGACTACTAGAAGCAAAATGCAGTAATTCTACGTTTAAATTGGAATGTTAACATTGTAAACACTTGTAGATTAAGTGCCTTCCAATGTGACATATTTTAGTGCTGACAGATAGTAAAGAGTTGAAGTTCCAGGCCTCTTGGGTTTTTTTTTTTTTCTTTAAGCATATGTGCATATAACAAGGTTTAGGTGAATGAGCCATAGGGTAGGTTAGATATTGATCCTTGGTGGTTTTATATGCGCAGTACCTAAGAACAAACAATTTAGTCATTTTTCCTGTAAAATTGTAACGCTGTGATCAGCTGGCAAGTTATTGCAGAGATCAGTAGATTTGGGGTGGGGTGGGTAATAATACCAACTAAAATTGATTCACTCCTGATAAAAGTATTGTAAAAGAAAAATGATATGAATTACATTACAATGACAAGAATCGTGATTGTGGAAGTTATCACAGAAATCCTGATGTTCTCTGTAGGCAGTATTTTTGCTAAAGAAAGAAAAGTTGCTTAATTTTGGATCACTTTGTGATACTGGAAAGGAGTTGACATTTGGGTGAAGTAAGATTGGTGTTTTTAAAGGTGTCCTTTTGACCAAATGTGTTTTGACTTTCTGTGAAATTAGGATCTTCTGAGCAGAGAGATGAGGTAATGAAATTTTAGTTTTGCTAAATTGATAATAATGGCTGTAAATTTAGCTCTGCATGCTGAGTATGCTATTTTTTCCCCCTCTTTTCTGATCATCCTTTTGTGAAGGCTGCATTTTAATTGCTCATGTGAAGAGTCTTCTGCTGGCAATTAGGTTTTAGGTTCAAGGTGTTAATAAAGGATATTTACCACAGGTAAAGTTTTCAGCTTGTTCATTTTGATGGGAAAAAATGTTTAAATGCTCCTTTTTTTTCCCCCTGCAGAGCATCCAGTCATGGATAAAAATGAGCTGGTTCAGAAGGCCAAACTGGCCGAGCAGGCTGAGCGATATGATGACATGGCAGCCTGCATGAAGTCTGTAACTGAGCAAGGAGCTGAATTATCCAACGAGGAGAGGAATCTTCTCTCAGTTGCTTATAAGAATGTTGTAGGAGCCCGTAGGTCATCTTGGAGGGTCGTCTCAAGTATTGAGCAAAAGACGGAAGGTGCTGAGAAAAAACAGCAGATGGCTCGAGAATACAGAGAGAAAATTGAAACCGAGCTAAGAGATATCTGCAATGATGTACTGGTGAGAATCAAACATTTAGTCTAGCTTCATTATAGGGTTTCGATGAATATCAGTTACATTACTCTGAAGTTTGGCTTTTCTTTTCCTTCTAAAAATTAAGTGTTCTAAATTTAGAAGTCTTTGGGTGCCATTACTAAAAGATGTTTAAACAATTATAGATTATGTAAAATAAAATAGTGCTTATCAAACAGTTCAAGTTCACTTTTGCTAAAAATAATAGACTGTGTTAGTGTATTTTGTAATTAAAAAAATCAACTAATAGTACTACTATTTAGTTAGAATATTTGTAGTAATTCCAGAGCTGATTATCTTAATTGCACATCTGTGCATGCGGGAATTTTATATGTCTTGTTTTATATGAGACAGATGTAATGGAAGACTCATTGTAGACATAGTACCCTTCCCTGGATTAGTCAGTATAATGTTAATGAGTCACCTGTGCAGAAAACTCTGGCTTCACAGTTGGCCTCTACCACTTCCTGAATTCAAGCGTTAGAAATCAATTTTGTGTTCTGACAACCATGATGAAAGGTTATAAATAACTCAAACTTCATTTTCTAGGTTCAGTTCAATACCCGCTATGTTGAAGCACTGTGCTTCTCTAATAAAACCTTTAAAGAATTAAACATTACATTTTGGTTAATTGTAATTGGTCTCCCAGAGTATGGCATTCTAATCCAGAAAAACTTAATCTGAGGATAAAATAGAAGATACAGTTAGCATATAACATCCTATGTATATGAATACATCTCTTTTTAATGAGCCAAGAGTTTTTGGAAGTAATATTTAAAGTGATTTTATTAAATGATTACTCCTATAATGCAGGACTTCAGGCTGTCATTGAATCTAAGTATGACAGGGCTCTGGCATATAAATGGGCAATATCCCAATTTCTCTGGATAGATTACTGATCTGGGACTCAGTATAGAAATCAAGTGCAGTAGTTAAGTATTTAAATCTCATTCTTAAAAGAACTAATATAAAGAGCAGTAGGATTATTTCTGATATGGTTGTGGGTTTGGGGGTTTCTGTTAAAAGTTAAAAAGAGTAGTGATTTTTTTTTTTTTTAAAATCCTAATGTGGGCTCAAAGTCACAAAGTCTTGTGTGGCTTCTGTCTTGGGGGCAGTACAATGAGAGCTATTGTCATTTCTTAGTTGAAAAAAGGAATATCACATTTTTAGTGAGACTGAATGACCAGGCCTATCTTATGATTTGTAATGAGAGTTTTTAAAAATTGAAAGTGTTGTTTTTTTTCCTCCTGCTCTCCTTACTATAGTGTCTGTACATGTTACTGAATTTTGTTTAGATTGGTGTTTTTTTCCCCCAATTATTACATCTGATCAAGTGACTTTTGTTTTGGTTTCAAGGGGTATGTTACAGGTTATAATTTCTCCTAGACAAAAGCCAATTTTAGGGACAAAAGGAATATAGGAACATTTATCTTCTGTTAACAAGCTTATTTGCAATTCCAGGTAGGTATTTGCATGTTTTTCATACACAAAAGTATGAAAGTTCCTGTCATGGTGAGGATTCTCCTAAGAAAGGATTTGCAGCAGTTTTAACTTTCTTCTTCTTGGTTTCCTTGTCAAGAAAAAAGAAAGTATTGCATAGAACCTATAGATGAGGATGACTAGATTAATTTCTAAATAGCTTCTTTTGTCGACATTATGAAGGATGTTGATACTGGTCACTACCATGTTGTTCCCCTCTAGAATAACACTAGCTTCATGCAAAGTCTAAATGAAATTTCCACTTCTGAAAGTTAATATGAATGAAAATTTAATTCCTTTTACATACAAATGGCTTAGAGAATTCCAAAAAAAACACTTCCAGCCTTGGTCTTTCAAGAGCAGGGCTCATAGTAGATATAATTAGTAGGGCTTCTTAAGAATTAGGTCAGTAGCACTGCCAATTTTTTATGGCTTTTTCTTTTTCAAGTTGGGAAGATTTGGTATTTACAGATATCCTAAGTGGGCATCTTTTCCTACCATTTTTTTCAGAGATCATGTTAACTCTGGAAGCATCTTGTATAAAATTCCTACTCCCTTTTCTAAGTAAAATGGGAGAGTAAAGTATAGCAGATTTCTATCAGAAAAAAATTTCTGAGCCATTGTACTTAAAGATTAGAGTATATTTAAATCATATTTTCATATTTTAAGATCTTACGTAATAAAAACATAATCACTTACAACTATTTTTTTTTTTTAAGGCAGAGTGCCACTCTGTCACCTGGGCTAGAGTACCATGCCTAACTCATAGCAACCTCAAACTTCTGGACTCAAGCAATCCTCCTGCCTCAGCCTCCCAGAGTATAGGATTGCAAGCATGAACCATTGCACCTGGCCACTTACAACTTTTATTACTATACCTTTTTTTGAACTTGGATAGTTTTTTAATTTGAGAAAAAGAAGCAGGTAATCCCTTTGCAGAGTAGTGTTGTTGGATGATGGCATCAGTGACAAACCAGGCTTTGTTATAACGAGCATGTGTTTTACAATAGCTAAGAAATTTCTTTTTTTCTACAGAAAGCACCTAGTCTCCAGAGTTCTGAGTTTTCTGAAGAGGTGTTTGTTTATTTTTGTCTTATTTGTTAAGCATCTAGTATGAAGAGCATTTTAGTAGCCCATTCAGGTTATGTGCATTTATCAATGTTAATTCCATATAGTAAACAAAGATTGGAGACCATGTTACTTTTTATAAGAGCTGTGAAGTACTGCCATGGGAAATGGTTACTGGCATATTCTTCACAAAGTAGACTTTCACTATGTAAAAGAATTTGAGGTTCTTTCTAAATTTGAAATTGCAATATATATGTACTAATGCAATTTGCATTTCCTGTTTAGACCAAAAGCTCTCTTGGTAGTTAGGGCTGTCCAGCAACTCAATACTAATTCCTCTTCATGAACTTTAAAGATGTAGCCTGCAATTGAGTTGTTGTTTTTTTTTTTTTTAATCTTGTGAGTGTTAATGAGATAAAAAATAAATAAATACATACATACATACATACTAAACCTAATTCAAACTCAAAGATGTATTGCTGAGGTGTAATAAAGCTCAAGATCTTTGAGTCAAACAATGGTTTTACTGTAGATGTATGGCCTAAGAAAATCACTCAATCCCTCTGAAAAAAAAAAAAAAAAAAAGCTTTAATTAAATAGGAATAACTATCCCATAGGATTGTGGCAAATGAGAATCAGGTAAAGCACTTTGACTACCTTCTGTGTCTGTTTACCTCAACTTTGGGGTTCTATTCAAAAGCAGTGACAAAACTGTTTATAGTACAGGGGTCTCTTAATTCAACAGTCTATGAATGGGATTTTAAAAAGTCTTTAAAATTGTGTGTATATTTTTTCTGGGGCAGAGGATCCATGCTAGCCATCAGCTTTTCAAAGATTTCATTCAAACTTTGAAAGACACAGGCAAACAATGACTTTATAGGAGGTCTAGGAGAGGAATCGGTGAAATGGCATATCTAACATTTGTTAACAGTTGGCAACAGTAGTTGAGTAATTTTAATAGTGATTCAGTTAACTTGAATGAGTTCCATTTTGTTAAGGTGCTCTACATTTTTATTTGCCTAGGGCAGTTTTAAGGTGTGGATTTGGGGTGCTGATTTTCATCTGCATCTCACAGAACTGCCATTAAACAGGAGCAAGATAGAAAACCAAATAGCTTTTTAGGTCTTCCCTAGTCCGAATATGTTAATATGTGCCTTTGGCTTTAAAAACTGTTATATAGAATTAACACCTGTGGCTCAAAGGAGTAGGGCGCCAGTCCCATATGCCGGAAGTGTGGAGGGTTCAAACCCAGCTCCCGCCAAAAACTGTAAAAAAAAAAAATGTAGTTTTTAAGCTGAAAATTACTAGGCAGCTCATTTATTAGAATAAGGACATCTCCAAAGAATTCTGCAGTATTACACCCATCTTTACATCTTATGGATGTACTATATATTTACATGTTTTTGTGGCTTTCGGTGTTTCACACCACAAAGGATAAAGAACTTAATGACACTGTAGATACCTGTATTCCCTTTTCAGAAGGAAGATATTGGACAGTCTTCTTGATAATAAAGTTCAATAGTCTGTTTTTAAAGTTGTAAATTGCACCTGATGAGGTATTTTGTACAAATACAAAGAGACTGAGGTACATGAAATGGAAAGGGTGGAAAAAAAGGAGAATAGAAAAGTAGGCATCTATTGTTTGGTGGGAAGGGGAAATAACTTTGCCTTTGTAATACTGAATTAAATGTCCTTGGATTAGTTCCACCTTAAATTTTTGATTCTAAAATAAGTGATCCTTGGTGCATTTATATTGAACTCTTCGTGTAAGAGAAATTTTAAAAAGTTAAAATGATAGGTGTTTGGATGTCAACCGAGTTTTTAAAAAAAACTAAAGAGTCCATTGAAATTCTAATAAGCCTCAGACTATTTTTTATTTGGGGAATTCTTGGGTTACCTGCTATTTTAATCTAGTTTCCATTGCTTTTGGTTTACTCTGACAGTTTTATATTGAGAATAAACACTGCTCAAGTTTTTAGGGGACTGAAAACTGTTCCCTGTTACATCGAAAGCCAGAATTTGTCATTCTTTTGAAATTGCCTGTCCTTTATAACTACCTGATTTTGCACATTTTTGAACTAAAAGTGACATGTTGGACACAACTGTAACTTCATTTTCTGATGACAAGCTGTTATTACTGGGTTTCCTAGATCATTGGTTCCCAAATTATTACATTCATGCTAGTACTTGTATAGTACCCAGGATTACACCTCAGAGAAATGCACATTGCCAAGTAAGAAAATGATATTGTTGAGGGTAAACTTGTTCTAATTTTAATGGACAAAGCTAAATTACAAGCATCCTTTTACTACTGCTTGTAGTCACTAACTTGGACTTGGCTATTTGTTTCCCCATTCTATGTTGCATACATTCTTATTCTAATTTTTAAAAAACACACATTTCATTCTATCTGCCTGATTCTTGCTAAAATCTCTTGCACAAAGCCTTTGACTCTAGCTTGGTCTTCTCATTGTCTCTGATATAAGCCATTACTAATTTTCATTTTTGTGGCCTAAGAGTTTGTGCTTGTATTGCTTTTTATTTTAATCTAAGTCATTTTCAACTTCAGAGAATTGGCTCCATTCTTTGATTCTCCATGAAAATAGGGCTGTTGGTATTTGTAATATTTAATTTGTAAAGCACACTGGAGGAATTTCAGCTTTAATATTTTTAGGTGGTACAAATTTGAATTTGGTATAGGAAGAATAGTGTGCTTGGCCACCATGTCTGCAGTTCCATTTTACTAGGTACATTTCTGTGCAACAGGTCATTTATTCTCTGCTTGTTCTGTAGTCTGTAAATATGAAAAAAATTATATCTTTGTGAAAGTTCCTATGCAGTAGTCGTTGTCTTTGGTTTAGTTTTGTGTTTTCTGGTAAGGTATAATATGATATAAATAGTGTAGTATAGAATAAAGTTTTATATATTGGCATATTTCACTCATTTTTTTTTTCCTATTCTCATTCTTTTCCTGCAATGTGGATCTTTAGTTACCAAAGCCACATGGATGAATATAGCTGATTTACATCAGTAAGATAATTTTGTGTAGTACATGAACTTTTTAAATCTTGAAATAGGTTACTATAAAATTTCAATATATAAGCTTGTGGATTTCTTTTGATAAAATTTGTTCTGAGCCTTCTTTCTCCCTCAAATAAAAATGTGCTTAACTGTGGTAACCACAAGTCAAATGTAAACCTAGTCAGCCAAATGTTAATCTATAAAGTTAAGTAGACCAAAATAAGATTTGTTCAGTGGGTTGACCTATATGCATGTTGTTCTTGAGTTATAAAATCTAGGAAAAATCCAATTGCATTTAATTTCAGGAGTGCCCAATTTTTTGTTGTATTGGAATTTCACTTATTTCAATTGTTGATGAGTTGGGACATCATCAAGTTGGAAATGTTATTTTTAGTCGTGGTTATGGTAATTCCCAACTTGCAAATAGAATCTACAGTTTTTAGAAATTTGAAGTATTATCAAGGAACCCAGTGGTGAGTTGAATGTTTCTCATCTAAGTGATTAATTACGGACTACTCGTTGATCTAAGATTCACAAACTGTCAGCTCACAGCTCATAAATTTTTTGCTGCTTTTTTTTTTTTTTTTTAAGAGACAGAGTCTTACTTTGTCATCCTTGGTAGATTGCTGTAGCATCACAGCTCACAGCAACCTCCAGCTCTTGGGCTTAGGTGATTCTCTTGCCTCAGCCTCCTGAGTAGTTGGGACTACAGCTGCCCGCCATAACGCCTGGCTATTTTTTTTGTTGTTTTAGCAGTTTGGCCAGGGCCGGATTCAAACCCGCCACCCTTGGTATATGGGGCCTGTGCCATATACTTGCTGAGCCACAGGCATCGCCCAATTTTTGGCTTCTTAAAACATAATTAACACTGTTACCCAAAGTTTAGAATGACATACTTGGCCCACATTCAACCAAAAGACACTTGATGAAAATTCTACCCAAGACTCATTATTTAAATTGCTTTTTTGGAATTGATAGTTGTGGAGACTGTTGTTACAAGTGGGCTGGCTGTATGTCGTTTTTCAACAAGTTCTCAATTCAGCCATTTAATGCAATACTTGAGTACTGTTAGGAAAATGTTTGGAAATGATGATATCACAAAGTAATCGTGTTCTTCAAGAGTAAACTTCCAGTTTTTGCTTTGATTTTTCCTGTCTTATAGAGGGCATTATTGCCAGGCTCTGTTCTTTAATTAGATTAAAGAGATGAAACTTCAAATGTATTCTTGTATATTATTTCTAAAAAAAAGGGGGGGGGGCGGCAACTAATGTGGGTACTACCTTATTTTAGGAGAAGTGATACAGCTTCATCACAGCCATACAGGCTTTTGAGGTTTGAATTTTTAATTCATTGTGTGGCTTTGGGCACATTTTACTATCTCTATGACTGTTTCTACCTTTTCAGAATGGGAATGATAGTTATCTGCCTTTAGAATGTTCTGAGAATTTGTTGAATCAACACACAAATAGTAAATACACTGCTCATCTTCTTTTATACTTTTGACAGCCACTTCATTGTGGCTTGACATAAATTTTGTGATTAAATTTAAGGGGATTTCAGTAAACTGAAGCCTTTTATATTTGAGTACATGTTATTTATTTATTTATTTAATTAATTTATTTATTTTGAGACAGTTGTCACTTGGTCACGCTTGGTAGAGTACCATGGCATCATAGCTCACACCAACCTCAAACTCTAGGGCTCAAGCAAGCAATCCTCTTGCCTCACCCTCCCAGGTAGCTGGGACTATAGGTGCCTGCCATGGAACCTGGTTATTTTTTTTGTTTGTTTGTTTTTTAAAAAGACACGGAAGTCTCACTCTTGCTCCAGCTGTTCTCGAACTCCTGAGCTGAAGCACTCCACCTGCTTTGGCCTTCCAGAGTGTTGGGATTACAGGCATGAGCCATGGCGCCCAGCCTTGAGTACTTGTTATCTTACAATCCTTGTGCTATTAAAAGAATGTAAAAAGCCCTTGCACTTAAATCTTGACAATCTAAAGGGAAATTGATACGTATTTATGTAGTAACAGTAGGGGTAAGAAGGGCGAGGGAAGTTCTGCGAATTGGTTGAACATAGAAAACCTGGGTTTCAAATTTTTTTCTTAAAGGGGGTTGATAAAATTACACGGCCATGCTTATAGTCACAGCTACTCTGAGGCTAAGGCAGGATCTCTTTGAGCCCAGGAGTTTTAGGTTGCAATGAGCTATGTTGATGCTACTGCATTCTAAATAAGATGGCAGGACAAGGTTCTGTCTCCAAAAAGAAAAGGTGTAACAACAAAAAGCATTGTGATGAAAATATTGGGAAATAAGGCCTTGGTTTATGAGAAAATTCAGCACAGCCCAGGGTTGATTCTAACTATGCAGAGGTTCTAAGGGAGGAAAGAAGAGGAAAGCCTCAAGATTGTCAGAATAATTTTAACAGTTCCTACTTACTCATGAAATTATTTTGGTAAAAGAATTCTTTGGTGAAATTCTTTTCATAAATGAATTTCATGTATAATTTTTATTTCACTTTTAATTTTTAAAGTCTACAATTTGTAGATATTTTTAAAACATTAATTCCTACCGGGTTTTTCACTAACATAAATGATTCAGATGCAGGGAATTCTGAACCTTATTTAACTTAGCAGTTTTTAGTACCATTTTTTAGTTGGTAGCTCTTTTACCCAGTTGATTTTTCAAAACATAAAACCTTTTTGGATAGTCAAGGCTCTCTATGGAGCAACTACTCTTTTGGGGATGATAGGGAGACAGAGTCTCAATTTTTTGCCTGGGCTTTGGTGTAGTGTTATCCTCATAGCTCACTATAGCCTCTAACTCCTGGGGTCATTCAATCCTCCTGGCTCATCTTCCCAAATAGCCAAAACTATAGATGCACTACATCCAGTTATGTGGCTCAGGCTGGTCTCAAACACCTGGCCTCAAGTGATCCTCCCACCTTAGCATCCCTGAGTTTTAGGATTAGAGGAGTGAGCTATTGTGCCTGGCCATAACTACTCTTAACCAGAATTATAATAAAAATTTAGGCTGGCTTTAATATTTCCTAAACTGCAGGGATGAAATACCATTGCTTTATCAAATTCCTTATTGATTTTAAAAAATTATTGGTCAGCGTTTGCCATTTATTTATTGGAAATACATTCCATTAAGTCACTAGTCAAAAATTCTCTTATATAGGATCAGTCTTCTCTTAGAAATTATTCTTATATATGGCCTATTCATAGAACACCTGTTAGTGACTTAAAAGTATACTTTTCCAGGCCAACATTGTATAAAAAGGTAAGAGTCTGAAGTAAAAATTTGTGCAGATACTTGTTAAATTAGTTCTTGACACCACCTGCTATTGTTATCATTTTGGATGGAATGCTGCTTACTGGTTGGTTGGAAGCAAATGAAGAAGGGAGCTGCAATTTAGAGAACAGAAGCAACTCCAGCCACAAGGGGGAGTAAGAGACTAATTTCCAACTTGATGGGTCCCTATTAATTGCTTCTTGTGTGCTTTCTTTATAGAATTGTAAGAGATCCAGAACTATAAAATAGGTTTCAGGGGCTCTACTGAGTAAAAGTTCTAGGAAAATTATCTCCGTGCACAAAAAATATTGTACAACTCTAGAAATTTGAACTCCTATATTATGCCAAAGAGTTGAAATTAAATTATTCCTGTTAATGAAGATGCTATTAAAAATGTTTGTTGGCTCACTGCCCATAGCTCAGTGTTAAGGGCGCTGACCACATACACCAGGGCTGGCAGGCTTGAACCCAGCCTGGGCCTGCTAAACAACAATAATAACAACAAAAAAATAGCTGGGTGTTGTTGTGGGTGCCTGTAGTCCCAGCTACTTGGGAGGCTGAGGCAAAAGAATCAATTAGGCCCCAGGGTTTGAGGTTGCTATGAGCTGTGACACGCTGTGGCACTCTACTGAGGATGGCATACTGAGACTCTGTATCCAAAAAAAAAAAAAAAAGTTTTTCGGGTATTTTGTGATTTTTTTTTTTTCACTGAATAATAAAATGGGAGTTTCACAGAATTCTAGAAATTTTTAAGTTTGTAGGATCAGTGAATTTTAGGGTTCAAGGAACATCAGCCTAGGCTTTTTACCTTAATAGATCAAAAGACTGAAGCTCATCAGAAGTTCAGTGGCTTACATCATATATTAATATTTTTAGTCCCCTACATAGTACCACCTTACTTGTAGATTGAAACATGACTTCTACTCTGCTGTAAGATGTATGGTTTATAGGAGGGTTGGGGACCTGTCAGAATAACCGAAATCACTACTTTAATTTCATTTAAAATGGTGGTTTCTGTTCAGACTATATTTTAGGGTTCTGTACTTAATTTAATTGAAATAACAAAAATCACATTTGAGAGCCTTTGTACCTCAATTTCTTGCTATCCCTAACTTTTAATTGGTATTTTTTGTTTGTTGTGTTCATGGAAAGAGAACCATGACAGCACAGTCTAAAACAGGAATAGGTTATGGATGCCTGGTCTTTCTCCCACTCATGTTTGGTGAGATCACATCAAAGTTACCACAGCTATATTTTCAAATTTCAATTAACAAATGTCTCATTAGAGGTTGATTCTTTGCTTTGATATTTATTATTTACTGATGATATTTTATATATAATTATCTTTGTGGAAATTAATATTAGTATTATTACTGATTGGTGAAATACTTTATAACATGAGGTGAGAACTTTTTCTCTGCCTAGAGTATTTTTGTTTAAAAGTGTATCACTGTTTTTGTGTGATTGTTTTCCTCTAAATGCAAAGGTAATAGTAGCCCAATAAGGAAATTTGAAATACATGTGAGTATAAAATAGGGTATGAGGATGGATAGCAAAATTGGTAATCCTATCTTCTGCAAATTAAACATGATTAAAAGAGGGTTTCTTTATTAGTTTTTCACTTTGAGGCAATTCCAGATTTAGCAAAGAGTTGGAAGAATGGTATGAAGAATTTTCCATATATCCTTTGCCAAATTCTCCAAAATGTTGACATGCTATATAACCACAGTATAATTATCAAAATAAGGAAATAGACAAAGTAATTGGCAAACTACTCTGTAACTTTCTAGATCTCATTTAAATTTCACAAACTGTACCACTATAATTTCCTACTTCTGGTCCAGAATTACGCCAAGGTCACACTTTGCATTATCTTTTCTCATCTCCTTAATATCTTTTAATGTGGATCAGTTTTTTAGTGTTTGCCAATTTTGTGGAATATCTCAATTTAGATTTATCTGATAATTCCTCGTGATTAAATTTAGATGGTACATTTCTGACAGACATTCCTGAAAGTTATGTTGTGTTCTCAATGCATATTGGGAGGCATATGATATCCTGTTATTCAACCAATTATATTTAGGTAATTACATTTTTTAATTTTGAAAGCATTGAGGACTTCTAAAGACAATATGGTACAAAACTATCAGTTGAATGTTTTTTTAAAGATATACTATGATTATGCTTACTTTGTCAAAGGCTGTAACTGTTCTGCCAGAGTGCTTTCTTTCCAAATAGGCTATATCCACTTGTAAGGAATGGGCTGCTTCTTCAGAGGAGAAAATATGATCCCAACTATTGTAACTTGTAATTTTCCTTTCAAATTTATTTGCCTACAAGTTGGCTTCTTACATTCTAGTTGGCAAACCCCAAATAACAGCACATAGCCATAGCCCAATGGTTTAATTTGAGTGTATAGTGGCCGATAGCCATTCTTTAGGCCTGAAGTAAATAAGAGAAGCTTTCTGGAGATAAGATTGAAAGGGAAGGCTTTGAAATTAATGCTGTAGTGAAATAAAAATTAGAATGAGGAGGTTGGTCATAGTTTTCTATCTGAAATCCTGTCACACCTCTTGGTGGTGGCAGAATTAATGCCAACCCAAACCCAGAACTCCTGACTTCAAAACAAAGTCTTTCTGCTCACACACACACACCCCCTTTTTTTTGGAGATAGTATTGCCCTGTCATGTCAAGAGTGCAGTGGTATGATTGCAGCTCTCTGCAACCTCAAAATCCTGGGCTCAAGTGATTCTTCTGCCTTAGCCACCCAACTAGCTGGGACTACAGGTGCCTGTCACAATGTCCAGCTAATTTTTTCTAATTTTTGTAGAGATAGGAAAGGACCTGTTTGATTTCAATGAAGCTGTTCAAAATATGCGTATATTGTAATTCAGTTAGGAGATTTACTATTTGAGTGCCTGAAATGTGGAAAATACATCTTTACAGAGCATCTATGTAGATTTAATGTCCTTGAAGCCAATAGTATTAATCAGTTCATTAACAGATCTTACATAGACATCTTTCTGGGAGGCAAAATAGGAAGTGTAGTTGTTGTCTCCAGGAAAAGCACTTGTAGTTATTTCAGTTGTGAGCTGAACTACTTTTTTTCATGGAATGGTGAATAATACTTAAGAACTGCAGGCAGACAAGTTCATTGGTTGTTCAGACTTGGATATTTGGTAAACATTTTGAAAAATGAATTGAACCTGTCACTTCCAAGAAAACAAATGTTGTTTGTGACAAGGATAAAATTCAAGTCTTGAAACAAAAATGAGAACTTTGAAAATCTTACATTCATTACCATGATCTTGACAGCTTTCTTTTTTCTTTCTTTTTTTTTTTTTTTTTTTGGAGATAAGTCTTACTTTTTCACCCTAGTGGAGTGCTGTGCTGTCACAGCTCACAGCAACCACAAACTCCTGGCCTCAAGTGATTCTCTTGCCCCAGCCTCCCAAGTAGCTGGGACTACAAGCACCTGTCACAACGCCCGGCTATTTTTTTTAGAGATGAGGTCTCTCTTTGGCTTAGGCTGGTCTGAAACCTGTGAGCTCAGGCAATCCACCTGCCTTGGCCTCCCAGAGTGCTAGAATTACAAGCATGAGCCACCATGCCTGGCTTGATCTTGACAGCTTTCTGATAATTTTTGTGAATATAAAGAAGTATTGAGACCAAAACTGTTCAAACCATAAATAGGAAGCATGCATTGTTAATATTTAGGATTTTCTTTTTTTCCTCTAGAAAGTACCTGAAAGAAGTACCATGACTGGGAAAAATAAGATGGCATTTTTTTAAACACATAAGTCGGGGTGGTTTGTGGGTATATTAAGATATCTTTTTTTTTTTTTTTTCCTTAAGGTATATTTTAAAGTTACTGTAATGAAAACTGGTTTTTTTGGTAATGGAATTTGCTTGATTTCCTTAGACAGTACTTCAAGGAAAAAAATTATTGGTTAAGAAATGCAGTTCAGACTAGATTTTTATCTTCCCCAAGATGACAGCACATCTTTTTGCCTGTGTGCTAGACACTGTTCCAAATGCTTTGTATGTATTAATTTAGGCTGGGCACAGTTGGCTTACTCCCCTATTTCCAGCACTCTGGAAAGCCGAGGAGTGAGAGTCACTAGAGCCCAGGAGTTGGAGACCAGTCTAGGCAACATTTCTATACATAAACGTTATTGAGTATTACAATTTCAGTACAGTTTTTTTTCCTTTCTTAAAATGGGTATACATTTTTTGGCACCCTCTGTACATGTAGTCATTTCATTATTAACAGCAACCCTGTATATTGTCTACTACTAATGCCCTTTTATAGGCAAGAAACCTGAGGCCGATAGAGGTTTCTAAATTTTTGTAAAGATGACACAGCTAGTAAACAGTGAACTGAGATTTGAACTTAGGCAGCACACAGTCTTATTTTCATGATCTATGCCATTTAACAAGTCTTTTTAAAAAAAGAATAAGTACTAAGGGGAAAATTTTTTTTTTTTTTTGTCCTTTGGTATGACTTAAATCCTGTGTTTTTAAATGAAAGCTTTTCTACATTTTACCACTTTTTGCTAGTTTAGTTACGCAAATTTTAAATTACTGAAGCCAAAGGAGGTACTGAAATTAAGAGTATAATAGCAGGAAAGTAGATTTGGGGGGAGGGGTTTCTTTTTTTAATTTTAGAGAGGGAATCTTGCTGTGTTGTCCTGGCTGGCCTCAAACTCCTGTGCTCCAGTGATCATCCTACCTCATCTGCCTTAGTAGCTGATGTTACAGGCTAAAGCAGACTTTGAATGTCAAAATCTCCATATCTTATATTTGTAAGTAGAATGCTTACTCTGTCAGGAGCTGTGATTGGTTCCTTCCTGTTTATATGCTCATTTAGACCGTGCCATAGTGGTCTGGCAGCTGTTGTAGTGATGGAGTCTACTGTGTTGCCCAGGCTGGTTCTGCACTCCTGAGCTCAAGGGATCTTCTGGCCTCAGCCTCCCAAGTAGCTAGGACTATAGGCTGGCCCCTCCATGCCTGGCATTTTGTGTGTGTGTGTAAGGGCAATGTCTCACTGTGTTCACCAGGCTGGTCTTAAACTCCTGGCCTCAAGTGATCCTCTTCTTGGTCTTCTGAAGTGCACGGATTACAGGCATGTGCCACTGTGTTTCACCAATTATCTTTAAAAGACAATGATTATCATAAAAAACAGATACTTAATATTGTAGGGAAAGGAACACTGTACATTTATTTTGAAATCTGAGGAAATGGATATTTCTAAATCAAATTAATGGTCAGTAAGATTCAAGCAATTAACATCATACCATCAGTTTAGTTTTTGAGTGTAAGATTTTCTTAAATTTTGTTTGACTTAAAAATCCTTAAGAAAGTTAATATACTATGATACTTGACCAGCCAGCCTAGCCCTTGTTTTACAGCTGAAGTCGTGACGCCTAGTAGACTTTCCTTATGTAATGCTATGCCCATTCCCCCTTTTTAATTCATATTGTAAGAGTGTTTCAGAGCCATCATTCCTTCCTGGTACTATTATAGGTGAAGGAAATGTTGTAGGAGGTTGAGTTGTAAATTTAACAGGGTATTCACTGAGGTTTTTTGGTACATTTTGACAATAGCTATTAGTCCTTTTCTCCCTTCCAGTTTCTTCTTTATTTCACCTCTATTTTTTTCCCTGCTTGGCTATTACTGCTACTTTCTGACTTATGCTGCTTCATTTCTTCCATTCTTTTATCCATCTTCTCTTCACCCTACATTTGCTTTTTTCCTCTGGCCTCCAAATTTGAAAAGGATTTTGACAAATTAACATACTTAATTGCCTCTTTTGTGTTACAATTAATTCAGTGAACTCTATACCTTCCCTTAGAATTGAAAGAGACCATGGGTACAGAAATACAAATAGATAAGTATGAATTAGTTCCAGTATTCAGTAGTACAGTTGAGGAAATTACAGATTTGTTGCCTATTTCAAAATAGAAGAATTATAATGGTTCCAACATAAAAAAGAGTTAAATGTTTGAGATAATGGATATCCCAATCATCCCGATTGGGTTATTACACATTGTATGGAAACACCACATGTATCCTGAAAGTGTGTACAACAATTATATGTCCAAATTTTTTTTTTTTTTAATAAACCACAAATATGAATCCCCTTTACAAAATACCCAAGTACGGTAATCCTCTTGTTTCTCTTCATACCTTTTTGATAAAGAGGGGAAGTCATTGTCTGACTAGGTGGTCTATTCCAAATTTAGACCACCTTAAGTTTGCTTGTATGGAATAGAAATCTTCCTCTTGATCAGTAGTGCTCAACCTTCCTAATCCCTCAGTGTATTTTCATTGTTAAAAGGGGGTCGTGACCCACAGGTTGAGAACCGCTGCTCTTGATAAAGATAAATTTAACTGGTCTTAGGAACATTCTTGTGGGGAAGTGCCTATGGCTTAGTGGGTAGGGCGACAGCCCCAAATACCAAGGGTGGCAGGTTCAAACCTGTCCCCGGCCAAACTGCAACAAAAAATAGCCAGGCGTTGTGGCAGACACCTATTGTCCCAGCCACTTGGTGGGAGGCTGAGGCAAGAGAATCAATCGCATAGGCCCAGGAGTTAAAGGTTGCTGTGAGCTGTGATGCCATAGTACTCTATCAAGGGTGATAAAGTAAGACTCTTGTCTCAAAAAAAAAAAAAAAAAGAATATTCATGTGCTGTTGCTTTCATCTTTGTGACAATTTCTATAGTCCTAATCATAGCTTTGACTAATTTTATCAGTATACCTTGGGATCATATTGTTCTTTTTAGTAGATACATCACACCACTGAAACAGAAAATGTAGCAAAGTTTAGTGACTTAAAACAATGATTTATTCTTTTTTGGGGGGGGTCTGTGGCTTGGCTGGACTGTTATTGGACAGCTCTTCACATGGTATGGGCTGGGTTTTCTTATTGCTAAAAATACACAAGACAGGTTAACTTACAGTGTCAAATGAGTGGGAACTACCATGGCTTCTTCTACCTTGGTTTCACTTCTTAGACATTGACTCAGGGCGCCAAGAAAGCAAAGGGAAGCCTGAAGCCCTTAAGTATTAGGCTTAGAACTAGAATCGTACTGTGGTCACTTCTGGTGCATTCTCCTGGTCAAAGCAAGTCAATGATGCAAGCCTGGACTCCAGGAGAAAGGAAATAAATTTCATCTCTTGACAGGAAGGAGGATGGCATAGATGACAGGATGACAGAGAATTGGCATAGTCCATCTTTGGAGATAGTCATGTTACAATTCTGTTCTTTCATAGTTGGATTTTTGGGCCAGAGTACTAGCCCTTTTATTTAAATCTAATCTAATCTTGTTTTTTGATGTTGAAATTTTAATTAGCCATATGTCTTAGGAAAATTTAATAGAAATACACCATTTATGTCTTTCACAACTTCTTTTGGTCAGCATTGCACCAGAAACATTTGCCGTTCGTTGTTTGTTTCTTTTCTTTTTTTTTTTTTTTTTTTTGAGACAGAGTCTTACTCTGTCGCCCTCAGTAGAGTGCTGTAGTGTCATGGCTCACAGCAAACTCCAACTCTTGGCCTTGAGCGATTCTCTTGCCCTTGAGCGATTCTCTTGCCTCAGCCTCCCCGAGTAGCTGGGACTATAGACACCCTCCGCAATGCCCGGTTATTTTTTTTTGCAGTTGCCACTACTGTTTTAGCTGGCTTGGGCCGGGTTCAAACTTGTCACCCTTGGTATGTGGGGCCAGTACCCTACCCACTGAGCCACAGGCACCTCTCTGTTTGTTTCTTTTGATTTATAATTAGGCCAGTAAGCAGACTGACTACTGTTATCTACCTCACCTGTTACTTGTGGGTCCTGGTTAATGGCTTTAAAGTTGTTATAGCTAATTCAGTGTTGTGCTTGGGGGAAGAGGTGCTTAACTGCTTTTTAATCCCACACAATTTAGCATGAGTTAGCCTGGTGTAAAATAAAACATTTTTAGGGTATAGAAGTTACTATTTATAATAGGTAGATTACTAATTCTAGCAACATTTACTAGCGCCTTGCCTGAAAAACTTAACCTAAGTTTTTTGGTGTAACTTTATTTTATTTAATACCTATTTATTTATTTAGACAGTTTCACTTTGTTGCCCTGAGTGGAGTACACTGACGTCATAGCTCACAGCAACCTCAAACTCTTGGGCTCAAGTGATTCTTTTGTCTCAGCTTCCCGAGTAGCTGGGATTACAGATGCCTGCCACAACTCCCAGCTATTTTTGGAGACTGGGCAGGGGAGGTGGGATGTCTCACTCTTGCTCAGGCTGTTCTCAAACTCCTGAGCTCAGGCAGTCCACCCACCTCAGCCTCCCAGAGTGCTAGGAATGTAGGCATGAGTCACCGTGCCCACCCTGTAACTTTAAAATTTTGTATCTGAAGTGGTGGTTCACTCTTAAGTCATATGCAGTTTATGGGTTAAATAAAGTCATTGAAAAGTGAAGGATGCAGTGTTATTCTTAGTTTCATTTGTCTTCCCTGTTGGACCACTAATCCACAAAGTGGACTTGTTCCACATACTCTAGAGATCTTGTTCATTGTTTTCTCAATGCCTAGCACACTGGCATTTAAATATTTGGAGAATAAGTAAACATAAAAATTATCTTGACGCTGTACAGTATGAAATAGGGTTACCTAGGTGGAGAATTCATTTCATGACAATGCTCACTTAGACTATTGATTTTTTCTTTGAAATTGTAATAGTCTTAAATGTTATGTAAATAAGCTAGAGAGTAGTTCACAGTTGAATTGTATATGGAAGCTTTTAAAAATTCGTATATTTTTCTCCTACTTAATTTGAAGTTATTAATCACATAATACCTTTTTTCAGTTGATTTTGTATCTAATTTGGTCTTAACCTTTTGGCTAGCCAATTATAGAAACAAAATTTACCCTTCCCTATTAATAGTGGTTACACAGTGATTTCCAAGTTTCATCCATAGCATCTTTTAATAGTTATTATAAGGTGTATTATAATGGAAGGAATTACAGTTCTCCGTGTCTCTACTGCTAGAATATGAAGAACTAAAATACTGCATTTCCAGGCTCTAGGGTGTTACATGGTGTATAATAGCAAGTATAACGATTGACTGAGTGCTCTTACCCTGGGTACTTTAACCTGCATTTTCCTCTCAAAACCAGTAGAGGTCCCTACCTTACAGAACCAACTTAACCATTGAGATAAAGTAGGGCGCAGTGTGGAGTGCCTCAGTTCAAACTCTCAACTCAACCCAAAGCCACTGTGCATGTAACCATCTCCCAGAGTTAAGTGAATAATACATTTTGTATAAAATGTAAAACTTGAAAAAGCCTAGTCATTTGTTTCTTGTGACCATTGCTTTGGCTGGGCATAGTGGGCTCATGCCTATAATCCCAGAAGCAATTGAGAACGCTGGGGTGGGGGTGGGGGGGAATCACTTGATGACAGGAATTCAAGACTATTTTGGGCAACATAGCAAAACTTGTCTCTACAAAAAATATAAGTTAGGTGTGATGGTGCCTCCCTGTAGTCCCAGCCACTTGGAGGGCTGAAATGTGAAGATTGCTTTAATCCAGAGGTATAAGGCTACAGAGAGCTGTGGTGGCACCATTGCACTAGGTGACAAGAGAGGGAGACTGTCTCTAAACAAAAACAAAAAAGACCGTTTTTTTAAGTTGAAAGACCCACTTAACTTTTGTGTGTGTGTGTGTGTGTGTGTTTGAGAGGGAGTTTCACTCCAGAGTGCCATGGCTTTATAGCCACAGCGATTTCAAACTGTTGGGCTCAAGATCTCTTGCCTCGGCCTCCCCAGTAGCTGGGATTACAGGCACCTGCCACAATACCTGACTAGTTTTTCTATTTTTAGTAGAGACAGTCTCCTCTTGCTCAGCTCTTAGCTCCTGAGCTCAAGCAAACCACCCACCTTGGCCTCCCAGAGTGCTAGGATTAATCTGTCTTCTGTTTGAGGTAGATTTCCCAAGAGCAACAACCAGAGGTGGTACAGAGCCTAGTGTTCAATGGACAGAACACTGGCAGTAAATAGAACTTAATTTGAAGAGATAAGTGTGGTATAATAAAGATTTTGCTATCCTAGCCAAAATGCTCTTCTGATTTCAAGCTAGTAGTTTCAAAATTGGTTAATCACAGGAAACATTTCAGATTGACTTTTGTTACCCCCAACCCCTTCTTAAAACTGCAACTCGGTAACTTGGCTTACTGTACCCTCAATGAATCCCCAACAATTAAAAAAAAAAAGAAAGAAAGAAACTGCTGGGTATCTGTAACTTGAGTTGTGAAAGGAAAGTGAAACTAAATAAAAGCTGTTTATCTTCCCCACTGGAACAGAATAGGTAAATACAGAAAGTTAGAGTTATGCTATTTTTTAAAAATTTTGCATACGAATGGGTGCTATATACATTAAACTACTGGTGACTGCCTTTCTAGAGTAAAAACAAAGAACTGGATCCCTTTTCTCATTGTAAAAATTGATTTATTGGGGGTATAGCCCAGATAGACTTCACTTTGATTCCCAAAGTATACTTAGAAGGAAGTGGTGGATAATAAAAGTGGGTTGTTTTGTTTTTTTAATGTTTGCCTTATTCTACTGGAATTACCTTTCTCCCCCTTAACTGAACAGAAAAAAAATCACTAGTTTTTTGAGCTTCTCCCCCCAATGCAGTAATCTAATTGTTTTGCTTTAAATTGATTGTAAATAAACAAAGTATTGTTAGCATATTAGGATTTAAATTATTTGAAATTGTTAATAGTTTTAAACAAAGTTTTGTACGATGGTGTTTTTAGTTTTTTTTTTTGGGGGGGGGGGGTAGAGACAGAGTCTTCCTTTATTGCCCTCGGTTAGAGTGCCATGGTGTCACACAACTCACAGCAACCTCCAACTCCAGGGCTCAGGCGACTCTCTTGCCTCAGCCTCCTCAGTAGCTGACACTACAGGCACCCGCCACAACACCTGGCTATTTTTTTGTTGCAGTTTGGCCGGGGTCAGGTTTGAACCTGCCACTCTCGGTATATGGGGCGGGCACCCAACCTATGAGCCACAGGCGCCACCCTGCTGTTTTTATTTTTGTCTGTGGTCTGTGATGATCTGTTAACATGTCCCAGCTAAAAATTAATGAGATTCAAAGCTACTCTTTAGTTCCGAACAGTTTTTTTATCTATTGTGAGGTTTGTCTGAATTTTGTTTTTATAAATTAAAGTTAATTGTGTTCTGCCTCCTCTGGCATGGACTCTGCTAGTGTCTATTACATTATTGGTTTCTACTTTAATCATTCCTCCACAGAGTCCAAAAGGTTCATCAGAAGAGGTCTTTCTGTACTCAGTGCCTTTGATTACATTTAAACATGAGAGTTTCCCAGTATATTAGAAGAGGTTCCTAAATAATGAACTATCGTACTTGAATTGTTAAGTCAGCCTGTAAACAGGCAGCACTTGTCAGGGACTGATAATCAATTGTATCATCCTTGAATAGCAAACTGAACACTAACTTAAAAAGTTGAAAGTATTGCAGTGTGCCCAAAGAATTCTTTGGGCTTTTAAACTACAAGTTCATCAGCTTCTTGCAATCACAAGTGTATTGTTGACAGTGACTAGGTGTTTAAAAAGTTTTATAACTTAGGCGATAGTATGCTCTTTAAGAAATGCAGGTTTTTCACCTTTGTAAATGTTGTATTACACCTGTTTTCTTTTCTTTCTAAGTCCCTTTTGGAAAAGTTCTTGATTCCCAATGCTTCACAAGCAGAGAGCAAAGTCTTCTATTTGAAAATGAAAGGAGATTACTACCGTTACTTGGCTGAGGTTGCTGCTGGTGATGATAAGAAAGGTATGCTGTTTTCTAATCCTATTGAACTTGTGTAAGATAACACAGTATAAGTAAATTTTTTTGGTTATTTTTAATTGCTTAGAACACTGAGTAAGGAGTAGTGATGCTTCCCCCCTCCCCCATTTCAGGTTTATGTGAGAGTACAAATAACTAGGTTACAGTGTTTGCATTTGTTGGGTAGAGTCCCTTTTGTAGTTGTGCCTGTACCCAAGAAGTATGCTATATACCCTTACATCATGCCCATTAAGTGGGAACACACCAGTCCCCTCCTCTTTGTCTCTTCCCTTCCTTCATTCCCCCTCCTGCCTTTTTTTTTTTTTAAAGCTCTGAGACTGGTTGCATGTGTTTCTAAAAAGCCAATTTTGTGTGCAGGGTAGGGTTGTTTTTTAACAGTGTAACAAAGGACTGAGCAATGCAGACTAATCAATAAAAGTATAACAATAATATTATAAAGTTTTTATCTTGACATTAAACAGTGACTGGCTAGTGTGTTGTGTTCCAGGGTAAGACTCTCTTTTCAGTTAAAGGCCTTGTTCAGTTAAGATTGTTAACAGCTTAATATTTCAGAGAACACGTTAAATTAAAGGTTTAGTTCAAGGGATGAAAATATTTTATCAATAAGTTTTCATGTGTCTTATCCAGGAATTGTGGATCAGTCACAACAGGCGTACCAAGAAGCTTTTGAAATCAGCAAAAAGGAAATGCAGCCAACACATCCTATCAGATTGGGTCTGGCCCTTAACTTCTCCGTCTTCTATTATGAGATTCTGAACTCTCCAGAGAAAGCCTGCTCTCTTGCAAAGACAGTATGTATTGTATTTTACCTGTTCTGTGAAAGTTTAGTAGACTTTATTATTTGAGCGCTGAAATCTACTCTTTTAAATCACAGGCTTTTGATGAAGCCATTGCTGAACTTGATACATTAAGTGAAGAGTCATACAAAGACAGCACGCTAATAATGCAGTTGCTGAGAGACAACTTGACATTGTGGACATCGGATACCCAGGGAGATGAAGCTGAAGCAGGAGAAGGAGGGGAAAATTAACCGGCCTTCCAACTTTTGTCTGCCTCATTCTAAAATTTACGCAGTAGACCATTTTGTCATCCATGCTGTCCCACAAATAGTTTTTTTGTTTACGTTTTATGACAGGTTTATGTTACTTCTATTTGAATTTCTATATTTCCCATGTGGTTTTTATGTTTATTATTAGGGGAGTAGAGGCAGTTAACATTTAGGGAGTTATCTGTTTTCATCTTGAGGTGGCCAATATGGGGATGTGGAATTTTTATACAAGTTATAAATGTTTGGCGTAGTACTTTTGGTACATTGTGGCTTCACAAGGGCCAGTGTTAAAACTGCTTCCATGTCTGAGCAAAGAAAACTGCCTACAT
>CAUYPK010060751.1:0-18065 GCA_963574355.1 Loris lydekkerianus
TGAGAAGAATGTGTATTCAGTTTTGTTGGGATGAAATGTTCTGTAGATGTCTGTTAAGTCCAGATGTTGAATGGTTGAGTTTAAATCTAAAATTTCTTTGCTTAGCTTCTTTTTGGAGGATCTATCTAGCACTGCTAAAGGGTGTTAAAATCTCCAACTACTATGGAAGTGGAGGAAATCGAGTTGCTCATGTCTGTTAGAGTTTCTCTTATAAATTGCTGTGCGCTGTGGTTGGGTGCAAAAATATTAGTAATTGAGATCTCATCATATTGAGTATTACCTTTAAAAAATATGAAGTGTCCATCCTTATTCTTAATTATTTTGGTTGGTTTAAAGCCTATTGCATCTGCGAACAGGATTGCAACGCCTGCTTTTTTCTGCTTTCCATTTGCCTGGAATATAGATGACCATACCTTCACCTGTAGTCTATATCTGTCTTTTAATGTAAGATGTGATTCTTGGATGCAACAGATATCTGGCTTGAGTTTTTGTATCCAGTCAGCCAACCTGTGCCTCGTTAGAGGACAATTTAAACCATTCACATTAATTGAGAATATTGATAAACCTTTCGAGAGTCCGGTGGACATTTTTAATCCTTTTGTGACTGTGGAAGTTGGAATTTGATCAGAAATTTGTTGGGTGGGTTTACTTTTGTGGTGGTGGATTATGTTGGTCTTTATGAAGGATAGGTTTAAGAATGTCCTGGAGAGCTGATTTAGTTGTGGCAAATTTCTTCAACATGTGAAGTCATTGAAGTATTTAATTTCTCTGTCATAAATGAAGCTCAGTTTAGCTGGGTACAGGATCCTGGGTTGAAAGTTATTTTGTTTTAGGAGATTAAAATTCAATGACCATTCTCTTCTAGCTTGAAAGATTTCAGCAGAGAGATCTGCAGTTATTCTAATATTCTTCCCCTTGTGGGTAATAGTTTTCTTTCATCTGGCAGCTTTCAGAATTTTCTCCTTCCTATTAACTTTAGTGAAATTGAGTATGATGTGTCTGGGGGATGTCTTATTCGGGTTGAGTCGTGCTGGAGTTCTGATACTGTCTGTTATCTGAATTTCGGAATCTCTTGGCATATCTGGAAATTTCTCCTTCATAATCTCATGGAGAAGAGACTCTGTGCCTTGTGAAACCACTTCATCATTTTCGGGGATCCCTATAAGATGAATATTGGTTTTCTTCGAATTATCCCAGAGCTCTCTGAAAGAGTGGTCTGTTTTTGCTCTCCATTTCTCTTCTTATTTGCGGGTTTGGGAGTGTTCAAAAGCTTTGTCCTCAATGTCAGAAATCCTTTCTTCTGCTTGCTCCATTCTGTTACTGAGGCATTCTACTGTGTTTCTCAGATCTTTGAGGGATGCAACTTCTTGTCACAATGTGTCAAAATCTTTGGTCATTTGCTCTTTGAATCTGTTGAATTCTTGAGATAACTTTTGGAATTCTAATTCGATCTTGTTTTTGCTATCCAGATCCTGAATTCAATGTCTGACATCTCAGCTATTTGTTTGTGCATGGGGTCTTGTGCTGTTTCTGCCCCATTGATCCTTGGGGGAGTTGATCTACTCTGTTTATTCATATTGCCAGAGTTTTTCTGTTGATTTTGCCTCATGATTGTTTTTTTCTGTTGCCTCTGGCTGTCCTCAGAGTTGGGGAGGTGCCTCTCCAAGATTAGACCCCAGCTGGATCACTCTATTGTTGCTGGATCTTTGTAGGGAGTGACCCTGTGTAGTTTTTCTGGGGCTGCTCTACCTAGGGAGTTCTAGTTGTGAAAGCAGCTCCAGTGTGTGACACACCTGGATCCAGGAACAGGGCTGGGGGTGGTGTGCATGGTTCTGAGAATGCCTGGTGCCCAGTGATTTTGGCACAGAGAGCCCAAGGCTCCAGCAGTCTCTTGCCAGGAGAAGGGCTCTGTGCAGAGGGAGGGATGGCTTCAGAGGGCACGCAGCTACCAGAGTCCCTGGCCAGATCAATGGGCTAGTGTGGAGGCTGGGAGGACACAGGAGGGAGGATGCAGGGTTGTGTGGCTCCCACAGTTTCTAGTTAGGGAATGTCGAGGCCCAGTGGGTGCAGGTCACCAGTCGGGGTCGCTGCACAGCTCTTATGGAGGTCTGGGTGGTGCCAAGCCCAGGAGTTTGAGGATGCTATGAGCTGTGACATCACGGCACTCTATCCAGGGCAACAGTCCAAGGCTCCAGTGTGCCAAAACCATCTCACTCTGCCCCTAAGGATTAGGGCTGTAAGGCGGTTTACTCCCTGCCTTTAGGCTGCTCAGTCACTAGGCTACTTTGTTCTATCAGATCCTCGCTCTGGGACCCTGAGGGCGAAGCTTGCCAGAGCAGTTCTTTCACAATGGCTTACTTAACCCAGCTCAGTGGCTTTTTCTGGGGCCTCAGACAATGCCCAACATTCTCCATACTCTTGCTCAAGCTCTTCCCAAGGCAGCTCAACTGAGTGCCAAGACCAAGAACACCAAAACAGTTTACAGGCAAGGCCTTTCCAGTTTGCTGTCTCATTGTTGTTTGTACCCATGGTTGCCAGCGTGATTAGGTTGTTCGAACACATGCAATCACTTGCCAGTTTTCCACTGTTTTTGTCCTCCTCCCGGGGTCCAAAAGTCCCTTGCTGGCTCTCTGTATCCTCAAAGGGATGATCATAGGCAGATCCCACCAACCAGAGATGCCTGGAGTCTTGTCTCCCCAGACTTTACGTGCCCAGTTACATGGAAGCTGTTACTCGGCCGCCATCTTTAATCATTTCTCATATCTTGAAAACATTGTTCTAAACCAGGGGTCCTCAAACTGCAGCTAGTGGGCCACATGAGGCGTTGTGATTGTATTTGTTCCCATTTTGCTTTTTTTACTTCAAAATAAGATATGTGCAGTATGCATAGGAATTTGTTCATAGTTTTTTTTTTAAACTGTAGTCCAGCCCTCCAACAGTCTGCAGGACAGTGAACTAGCCCCCTGTTTAAAAAGTTTGAGGACACCTGTTCTAAACTTTATATGGTGAAGGGGCACAGTCCACTGCACCCTTGTAAGGTGAATCATTCTCATTTGTGCTCCTTGAGGCCACGAGGTTCTGAGAAGAAATATTTCCAGCACTTGGGCTACAATCACACCTTAAAGGAAAGAATATGCTGGAGACAGATCATTTGCCTGGGGCAATGGACCGTTGCACTTAATCCCCTACCTCTATTTACACAAAAACTTTCATTTAGTCATATAGAGAAGTAGGCAAATAGAATAGACAACCCAACCCTTTGTGGTTCATCTCCACTGTTGTTTATCTCCAAACAAGATATTATTCTTTTAGAAAGGTGTATACGTACTCTGCTGTGTTAACGCTAATAGGGAATCTTTACCTTTTGTGTCCCTTGTTCTTGGATTATTTTTTATCTAATGAGTTTGGGTATGTAAGAAAGTGAGTAAAGATGGCCAATTGCTGCTGTGCCCGAGCCAGCACCAGCCATCCCTTAATAAATCATTAATTTCGTCTGCAGTGTCTGCCTCCGTGTCTCTGACTAGGCCAGTAGACAGCAACAATATGGAATCAGAAAAAAATAGCTAGTGCCAGTCTACAAAATAAGAAAAAATCTGTAGCCATCACATCCAAACTTCAGACTACACTACAAGTCTATAGCAATCAAAACAGCATGGTATTGGCATAATAATAGAGACATAGACCTGTGGAACAGAAAAGACAATCTAGACATGAAACCAGCCTCATACAGCAGTATGTGTCTTTGACAAAACAAATAAAAGTATAAACTGGGGGGCAGGGATCCCTTAATAATATAGGATGAGCCACATGTAAAAGACTGAAACAGGACCCACACCTCTCACCATTCATAATGGATAAAAGAATTAAACCTAAGACACAAAACCACAAAGGTCCTAGAAGAAAATATGCCCAGGGTGGCGGGTTCAAGCCCCAGCCCCAGACAAACTGCAACAAAAAAAGGAAATAAAGTAAGAAGGAAGGAAGGAAGGAAGGAAGGAAGGAAGGAAGGAAAGAAGTCCCAGAAAAAAAATTACAAAATGTATGTAACTTACCTATCAATAGCCTCAAATGTAAATGGATCAAATTCTTCAATCAAAAGAGAGTGGCTGAATAAGATTTTTAAAAAAGAGACTCAATCACCCGGTCAGCACCTGTGGCTCAAAGGAGTAGGGTGCCAGCCCCATATACCAGAGGTGGTGGGTTCAAACCCAGCCCTGGTCAAAAACTGGAAAAAAAAAAAAAAAAAAAAAAGAGAGAGAGAGAGAGAGACTCAACCTTGTGCTGTTTCAAGAGACTTGCTTCACGAGTAAGGACACACGGAGACTGAAAGTTAAAGAATGGAAAAAGATATCCCATCCAAATGGAAGCCAGCAGACAGCATTATTAGATACCCTCACATCATACAAAACAGACTTTAGGTCAAAATGGTAAAAACAAAAAGACAAAGAAGCTTATTATGTAATAATAAAGGGTTCAACTTATGAATAGGGCATAACAATTGCAAATGTACATGCACCCAACATTGGAGTATCCAAATATATAATATAGCAACTATTGAATGGTCTAAAGCCAAAGACAACCTACAGTAAAATAATAGTAGGGGGCTTTAATATCCCACTTTCAACAATGAACTGATCATTTACACAGAAAATCAATAAGGAAGCACTGCACTTCATTTACATGTAAGACCAAATGGAACTAACAGAAATATACAGAGCAGTCCATCCGACAACAACAAAGTACACATTCTTCTCAAGAGAACATGGAACATTCTCCAGGATCGATCTACATATGAGGCCACAAAACAGGTTTAACAAATTCTAAAGGATTAAAATTATATCAAATAGAAACTATAAGAGTGTGTATGTGTGTGAGTGTGAGAGTGTGTGTGTGTATGAGTGTGAGAGTGAATATGAAAGTGAGTTTGAGAGTGTGTGTGATTGTGTGTGGGTGAGTATAAGAGCAAGAGTATGTGTGACAGTCTGTGAACGTGAGTATGAAAGAGTATGAGAATGTGAGTGTGTATGTGAGAGTGTGTGTGTGAGAGAGTGTGTGTGTGTGAGAGTGTGTGTGTGTGAGAGTGTATTTGAGAGAAAGAGAGAGAGAGAGAGAGAGAGAGAGAGAGAGAGAGAAAGAAAGAGAGTGAGCAGTACGCAATTGCCCAGGAAAGTGAAGGCTCCACGATGGGGCAGGCAGCCAGACGGTACCAAAAAGGGATTCATCTTGATGCACAGGCCCACAGCCGCGTGTGGGACTTAGACCAAGTAGGGCCACTCAGAAGGAATGGGAGGTGTCCTCCGAGCTGCTCCCCAGGAAGAGGGTGGTCCTGCAAAGGAAGACTGGGGTCAATGGGAAAGAGGAGAGGACAGTGGGCAGCCTAGAGCCAGAAAAGTAGGTATGAATACAAAGAAGAGGTGGGGTTGGGCAAGATCAAGTGAGGGTAAAGGGAAAGGAGGAAGGGCCCTCCCAACTCTAGCGCTGCACTATTTTCAGGTGTGGCCCTCAAGAGTGGAGGCATCAGCTAAGAGTGGGCTAAAGGGTGGGGGAACACCCTCCCTTCTTTGCCCTCCATTTCTGTACGAGAATCCTCTTTGGGGCTAACTCACCCCCACACCACACACACACGTACACACACCACTACGCCAACTGATGGGGCTGCTCCACAGACCAGGAGCCATGGCTCCGGAGGTTCCAAGGTCCAGGCACCCCATGTGGGAGGTGGGGCCCCTGGGAGCTCAATGTTTCTAAGGGAGGCAGGAGGCAGGGCTGGGGGCGGCCAGGATCTGAATGGTCAGGCCCTATTTAGCTCTGTAGTGTGTTGCGTCCGTGGAGACCACACGCGAAGGCTCAGCATAGTATAACACGCTCAAAAGCATGGATCGTTTTAAATAGTCTGGACTGCCAGTGGTTGCAGTGGCCTGTTCAAAGGAAGTGGCAGGAAAATGGAGAACCCAGTTTGCTACGTGGGAGAGATGGCTCCAAATCAGTAGTTCTCAACCTTCCTAATACCGCGAACCTTTAATGCAGTTCCCGTGGGTCACGACCCACAGGTTGAGAACCGCTGCTCTAAATTCTCATCTCTGGCCAGTGGCACCATCCATTTCCATGTGGTGAAGAACTAGAAAGTGCGTCAAACGTGACTGAGCCCTGCTTCTGGTGTGAGCAAGTTAAACATGTACTCAAAATGAATGCCAAGGCAACTTAAAATTATAGGATTCATTACAGGAGGGAATGGGAGATACTGTCAAAAGGGTACAAAGTTTCAGTTAGACTGGAAGTAGTTTTTAAGTTCTATTGCCCAACATGGTGACTAGAGAAAAAAATAATGCATGGCATATTTCAAAATTGGGAAGAGTAAATTTCAAATTTCAACACAAAAAAATGTTAAGTGAGGTAATGGATACATTAATTAGCTTGATTTAATCATTTCACATTGTACATCTATATCAAAACATCACATTGTGTCCCATAAATATATACAATTAGAATTTATCATTAAAAATAACATCATGTTGCATGTGGCAACCATATATGTTATAAAAATTTTTTTTAATTCTAGGTCAAAGCATTTGTAGAACAGAAAGCTATCAGTAAACTTTCCTCTCCAGAGGTTGAACCAATCAATTTATACCCTGCCACTTACCTAAGAGTTTGATTTTCTGCAAATCTTTGCCAACACTGAGTCATCAAACACACAGATCTTTGCTTGTAGACAAAAGCATACCATAGTATAGTTTAACTAGCAATTTTCACAAGTATATACAATCAGCTTTTTAATATTTTAGAGCCTTCTATATGTTCATTTTTGTGAATGTTTTGTTCACTTTATTTATCCCATTTTTCCATTGTGTATCCCTTTTTTTAATGTATTGATTTTTAGTATTTTCTATATTAGGGCATTAATGTTAGCTTTTTACTGTGAAATGAGCATGGATATTTTTTCCAGCTATGTTTTCAATTTATCGAATTTTGCTAAGCAGATTTCTTAAATGCAATTGAATGCATCGGTCTTCCAAGGTTTAGTAGTAGAGTTACCAAAGCTGTCTCTACTCTCAGATTTTTTAAAAATTTTTTCCATAAGTTCCTCAGGTACTTTATTGGTTTATTTTTTCTAACATTAAAATAGTTGATCTATTTAGAAATGTGCCATGTGTAGGGTCTGCAGTATGGGTCCAACTACATTTTCTTTAAATTTCCCACTTGTCTCAATATTATTTATTGAGCAATTCATCTTTTAGTGATTTAAAAAAGCAATTTACCTAAAGTATTTCCAAACTACAAATGAATTATGAATTACAAATTACATAATTAACTCTCTTTTGAGGTTTAAAATGTAGATGATATCCCTGACTCATGTCTGGAAGATGGAAATTTGGTTTACACCCTCCACCCTTCTCCCTCCTCCAATGCTTGATAATTATATCAGGTTTTGTTCCTCCATTGGGTACTTTTGCTACTTAAAATGATTTGCTTACCCCACTATGTCTTGTTTCAACAGCTCTAATTAGTATCTAGTGATAATAAGCAGGAGGCCAAGGTCCTGAGACTGTCTCCTTACTTTGAAATCCTAAGAAAGAAAATGCAACTTGGTACACAAACTGAAATTCAATTTAGGAGTCTTAATTTTTCAGGTACACAAATTGAAATTCAATTTAGGAGTCTTAATTTTTCAGGTACACAAACTGAAATTCAATTTAGGAGTCTTAATTTTTCAAGTCTGATACCCCGTATCAGCCAAACTTCAGCCAACCATAGGTAGCCAACTGGTCAGACCATATCCAAATAAAGAAAAACATCTAGCTGCAGTCAATCAAACTATCTCTGTACTTGATTCCCTGGTCTATTTATGAACACTCACTGCCTACAGTCGCAGAGCTCTGGCAGAGCTTTCTGAACGTCTTCTGGTTCTGAGTGATGTCTGATTTGCGAATTGTTTAAAAAAAACTATTAAATTTAATTTGTCTAGAGTTTTTTTCAACACTGGATACCTCTCTCAGCAATATGAAGATAATAACATATAGAAGTGTACATCTTTTTGTTGTCCCCACTCCACATTATTTACAACAGGGCTCTAACATTATCATGATCATCAGATATGGAGGCTCAGGGCTAAGAGACACGCACAGCGAGGCAGCGCAGACCATGAGCTTCGCCCCAGACTCCACTCCAGAACAGAGTCCACGCGCGCGCTCTCCCCTGGAGACCCCACCCACACAAGCTCCCAGTGGAGCGCGATCGACCAGACCCGTCCAGTCCCGCCCCGCCACAGAGCTGTCCCAGCGCCGACCTCTCCGCCTAGGCAGTGCAGCGGCGGCGGAAGTGGGGGCGGTCCCCGGGGCGGTCTCAGAGGCGCTGAGTGAAAGGAACTGGCTCCCTGGCTCTTCCGGAGCCCTGCTCGCTTTGCCTTCTCCAGCGGGAGCTGCAGCATGGGGCCCCTACCGCGCACGGTGGAGCTCTTCTACGACGTGCTGTCCCCCTATTCTTGGCTGGGGTTTGAGGTGACGCTGGGAGAGCGTGAGGGAGGGCGAGGGAGAGGAAAGAACGTGATCAGGACGGAGGGACATAGGTATCCTGAAATTCCTGGCACTACCCGCGGAGTTAGGATAAGCAGAGAGCTTGCCAGGGCTGAAGGTCACTTTGTGCTTTTATGAAGGTCACTTTGTGCTTTTAAACGGGATAAAGTCGCTGCTACAAGTCGAGCCCTTATGCACTAAGACAGTTGCTTCCCGTTGGTTGAGAAGAACAGACAACTCCAAAAATTCTAGAAGTTCACGCATGGCACAGCCACCTCTTAGCTCTCCGGTGGCAATTGGGGATGGAGGGGTTGGAATGGAAAGCATTCACTGGAGCAAAAATCCTTTAATCATGGTGGAGGAGTGGAGAGTTTTACAGTGGGGTCCAACCTTTTCTCTTCTCTGCTGCACATCAGAAAAAGTTGTCTTGAGCTACACATTAAAAGTTAATGATTAAAAAAAAAAAAAGGTCCATGCGTAATTTCAGTGATATCCACCACCGCAGATAAGCAAAATAGTCCTCCCATAATCTGCCTGCGCCCTCAGGCTCCAAGTTGGACAGCCCTGAAGGGTGTCCTCGCCTATTGTGCGCTTAGCACCTCTGGCTAATCGGTTGTCATAAACTGCTCCTCCTTTTCCTCAGCTATTTCACTTTGTCCGTCTTACACTTGGCTCTTGTCTTTCACCTGTGCTTCGGCAGGTCCTGTGCCGGTATCAGAACATCTGGAACATCAACTTGCGGTTGCGGCCCAGCCTCATAGCAGGGATCATGAAAGACAGTGGTAGGAACGAATAAATGCTGGCAGCAGGGAACAGTTGGGAAGGGGTCAGTTGCAATGGCAGAGGGGAGCTGTCCTCAACTAGCTCTTTATATTGGCACCGACAGCTAGTAAGTTACCCTCTGCTCAAGACCCAGGTGGGGGGCCCCCAAAACCAGGACCCTCAGGTCTTCTCTCACTACCGTGTCCAACCTTCCACTTGCAGGAAACAAGCCGCCAGCTCTGCTTCCTCGCAAAGGGCAATACTTGAGAAGTGACATTATGCTCCTGGGACAGCATCTCCAGGTTCCCCTCCACTTCCCCAAGGATTTCTTCTCTGTGATTCTTGAAAAAGGTGAAGAGAGTTGGAAGCAGGGAGGGTGTCCAGGGGAGAGTAAAGAAGTCTGAGACGGAAGCGCTAGGAAGGAGGGGCTCAGGAGCCTGAGCAAAATGAAGCACTTTTGGGAAATCTCAGGATCAGGGTTGGAAAGCAGAAGGTTACCCAGGCATGAAAGGGAGGAAGAGCAGGCAAATTGTAAATCAATGATGAAAAACAGGAGAGAGGCTGGGGACAACAGAGCTTTGGGGAGTGTCAGAAACAAGGAAAAGCTGGTCCTCCACCAGGAGTGCCTCTGCCCTACAGGAAGTCTGTCCGCCATGCGGTTCCTCACCGCTGTGAGCTTGGAGTACCCGGAGATCCTGGAGAAAGCGTCCCGGGAGCTGTGGATGCGCGTCTGGTCACGGGTGAGGGCTTTGGGAATCCTCTGGGAGGACCCTCCCCCGGCGGTTCCAGAGCTATCACCCTGCCCTACTCTGCCATTCACAGTCCTACTACACACACCCTCCCTGCCCCGCCCCTTTCCTGCTGAGTTCTGTCTTTCCCAGGATGAAGACATCGCAGAGCCCCAGAGCATCCTGGCGGTGAGTGTCCTCCCTCCACACTGCTCACTGTGCTCACCAGGAATCTGAGAAAAGTTGGGGGTGTGTGGGGGGTTGTGAAGAGGACAGTCATTTTCTTATTGTGTGGAGAAGGCCATGGTTATTTGGGGAGAAACGATGTCTGTGTTTGAGGCAAGGAATTATTAACAAATTGGAACCGAGAGGATTCTCAAAGGAATATCTTATGGTTGAAAGGGAAAGTGGGAAAATACATGGGTAGAATTTCTTTCATGAAAGAAGTCAGTGGGACAAAGATGATAACTGTTAGAACCTTCAGATGGGAAAGGACAGAGTATTCACAAGTCTCCAAAGACTCCAACACAAACCTGCCAACACATCCAGACTGGAAAGAAAGCAGGAGATTTTGAAAAGAAGCAGGGTAACTAACTAATGCCAGACATAGACAGAAGCCTAAGTGAGAACAAAGGGAAACACCTCAAAACATTGACCCACCAGCCATAGACAGAGGTATAAAAAGTAACTTTTTCTCAGAAGTAAGTCATAAAATTCAAAACAAAATTTTCCTTCCAATTTATGAAACAACAACTGCAGTATATTCAACTTTGATATATAAAATAACAAGTCACACAAAAATTCAGTGTATAAAGAACACCCAGTATATCTCTAGTGTCTTTATTCCTACAAAGTATATGCATGATTTTTACCTTGCCTTTTTACTTAATATTTAACATATCATTTTCCATGTCATTTTTCATTCTTATAAAGTGTAGTTCTTTGTTTCCACATTGTATTTCCATTCAGTGAACTTATTTTTGTTTTCTTAACCCTTTCCCCATTGTTAAACATTTGGTCTAGTACACAATTCTCTGATATAGCAAAGTCAAAGACGATGTCTCATTAGGATGCACTGTATGACTTCCGAAGTCCTGCTTCAGGTCTAGGAGGTCAAGTTGCAGTGGTTCTTAATCTTGGTTGTACAGTAATATTACCTGGAACACCTCAGCACTAATCTCCCCAGGCCCCAAAATTCTGATGGCATGCCTGCTCATGAGAATTTGTTAAAGCTCCTCAGGAGATTCAAATGTGCAACCAAGGTTGCGAACCACAGATCCCAAACTACACGAAGCACACGCCAAAACCTTTATCCTTCTGTTAAAGCCAAGTAGGCAACTGCAGCCAGATGCCTTCTTCTTAAGTCCTTAGGAAACTGAGAATTAGAGCCCAGCCCTTCATTCAAAGAACAAAAGCATGAGGAATTCTGAGAAGTAGAAAGGAAAGAGCCCTGGACTTGAATTCTAGGGACTCAATGGTCTACTCCTAACAAGCTCTGTAACTCTGAGCAAGTAAAATAGCACCTCTGGACTTCATGCTCCTCATTTGTGAAATGAAGAAGTCTGGCTAGCTGGTCTCTACGATGTCCTCTGTTGTTAACTTCTGTGAATATGATTCTACACCACCTGGTCTTTTCACCCATCACAAGATTTTGGAGAAAACAAACTATTCCTCTTGGCAAGAACAGATGACTATTTGTGGTTGGGTAAAGGCATTGCCAGGAAATCTTGGGGGCAGAAATAAAAAGATTATAGAGTTTTTTCCTGAAAGCCCCACAATCCACAATGTTGACGCAGTTGTGTTCCCCACCATATCCCTTTAGGCTGCAGGGAAGGCTGGTATGTCTGCAGAACAAGCCCAAGGACTTCTGGAAAAGATTTCAACACCAAAGGTGAAGAACCAGCTCAAGGAGACCACCGAGGCAGCCTGCAAATACGGGGTAAACAACCCTTAATGTGTGTTCCCAGACCTTGTCCTGAAGATAGAGACTGAGAATCTCTAGGCATGGGTCCCCATGCTACTGCCCAAAAGCTTCCTCCCCAATATAAGTCTCCCTGATGCCCTTAGGCAACGCTTATCTTCTCCCTTCCTTTCCCTGAGCTCAACTAATGGGAGGGAAAGAGATCTGTGGTGATAGAAAAGACAGAGCATCTGAGAGTTAGACAAGGCACCTGGGGCCTAGGGCCTCTTATCAAGTTCATCTTTGGCTACTTTGTTTCTGTGCCCTCAAATTTGTTGACACCTTCAACCCCTGCCAACCCCTGACAGACATTTATTCCATCACCTTCCTCCCTGCACTGTAACTGCTTTTCAGGCCTTTGGGCTGCCCATCACCGTGGCCCACGTGGACGGCCAAACCCACATGTTATTTGGGTCTGACCGGATGGAGTTGCTGGCGTACCTTCTGGGTAAGTTAAAGGTGTAACACTGGGCTGCCTTTGACCCAGCCCCACCACCATTATGTCAGCTGACCAGAAGGAAAAGTTCAGAGCAAAACATATTCTTGACACTTTCAACAACACAGCCTTATACAAACAGTGCTGCCCAAGTTTGAATGTGGAAGGGCCACCTTCACCCCCATAGGAAAGAAGGAAATGTATGTATCTTAAAGCCAGGAAGGATCATTCTAGAAAATTCCTGGGGCCTTGTGGGACTCACTTCTGCTGCCAACCCTACAGATAACAGTAGAGTCTGTGATTTTCTTCCTCCAGGAGAGAAGTGGATGGGTCCTGTGCCTCCAGCCATGAATGCCAGACTTTAATGCCCAGAGAAGTATATTGGTATAAAAAGCAGGTCATCTACTTAACCTCCACCCCTACCTTAGGGCCCTGGGGTTTGGGTTTCTCTGCCTGATGGAGGGAGGTATCCTTTGCCTTGCCTCTGCCCCCAAGGATGCTGGGGAGGGGTCCACCATTGGGCCTGCAGCTGCCTATACTTTTGTGCCTTACACGTCTTTCAGAAAGCTCGAAATTCTGTGTCTCACAAAATAAACCTAATGCCATTAGGCAAACATTTCTGGGTCTGTGTCTGTTCTGGGATCGCTGGCATATTCCCACACCTGTAGGCGCATCCTGCCCGTTTTAGGGGTTGAGGAAGAGGAGCTAGACCTCCATCAGCCTAGCACAGAGCTTGTCTTGGGTAGTTGTGTGGAAGAAGTGAGAACAGTCTGCCATTCTCTTAGTGGGAAATTCCCTTGGTCTTTCTGTCAAGGACAGAAAACTAAGCCAGATGGACTTTGCAACTAACTACCTTGGCATTTACTGTCTTCGAAAGCCTCACAGTGACTGAGATAGGGCCTGGACAAGAGGCCCAGTGGGAGTGAACAGCGGGGGAACCAGAGTGTGACTGAGCCTGTGCCCGGATATTTAAACCAGGCCTAGCAATATAGACCAGCAAAGCCAGGGCAAGGCAGTGAGGGGAGTGTGGCCACTGCCTCTTGGCCTAAGGAAGTTGCACACCCTTCAATAGTTCCCTTCCTCAACCCTCAGTGAGGACCCTGAGAAAACCTTGAGGCTTCTCTCCCTGGACTGGGATAACCCATTCCCTCCCACATACCTATAGCTTTCCCATGCCTCCAATTGTTTTTTTTTTTTTGTTGTTGTTGTTGTTGTTTGTTTTGTTTTGTTTGTTTTATTTTGTTTTTGAGACAGAGTCTCACCCTGTGCCCTGGGTAGTGTGCCATGGTGTCATAGCTCACAGCAACCTCAAACTTTTGTGTTCAAGCAATCCCCCTGCTTTAGCATCCCAAGTAGCTGGGCCTACAAGCACCCACAATGCTTGGCTAGTTGTTCTATTTTTAGTAGAGACAGGGGTCTCACTTTTTTATTCAGACTGGTCTAGAACTCCTGAGCTCTGCCTTGGCCTCCCAGAGTGCTAAGATTATAGGCATGAGCCACTGAGCCTGGCCCCTTCCAAACTATTGATCCAGAATCCCTGGCTGGTCTGTATCTTTGAGAATATTCTTTATGTGGAAGCTGAAACCATACTTGGACAACTGTTGGGAACTAGGTGAGAGCCTTTGATAGCTCCAAGCGGCTTTGGAAACAGGTCCCATCTTCCTTCCATCCCTCCCTTTGGCCTTTTCTTTTCTCCATCTCCTTTTCCCCTCCTTTCATCCCCCTGTTACTTTCTACCATCCTCCTTTCTCTCCTTTTCCATGACTCCAGCATTCTCCAGGATAAAATCATCTTTACCTGGCTTATCTGTGAAGTAATGTCAAAAGTACATCTCTAAATTAAGTACTCCCCTTTTCAAAGGAGCTTCATGACATGTATAGCTAATACAAAATAAAAACATGGAAAGATACCCAATCTTAAAAAAATAAGAGCAAATTAAAACAAAATGTAATTTCCTGTAAATCAAAGCTGCCCACAGCATCATGAGTGGAGACAGCTTTATGAATAAAGATGTTTGTCTTAGCTCTATTTATTGATATCAACAATTGTGAACAACTTAAACATCTAATAGCAGGAGATTACTTGAATAAGTCATGGTATATTCAGGAGAAAATGTCTCCTACATCACAATGAAGAGTATAGGCTATAGTATGGATTGGAGAAAGACACAACTACATAGTATGATTCTAATAGGTCTTGAGGTATAAAAATACAATACAGAGCACATTAATTATTAAACAAAACGTTAAAATCTTTAGATTTTATTTGTATACTTAAAAAAAATTTTTTTCAATGATCACATTCTGGCAAACAAAAAATATTTAAGTGGAAAAATTAAAAATATTTTAGATTCACATTGTGGTTCGACTGTGTATTCTTCCCATTATCTTCTAAATGTATTAACGCTTAACTTAATCCTGAGTCTTCTCCAAGGCTTATGGGGGGGATAATGTTTTATGGTAGATGCATATTTCCCCCCTCAGGCTAGTCTTCCTTTAAAGACTTTATCATTCTATTTTCCTAACCCAATGCCTAACTTTAATCTTCTCTAAAGGAACTAGACAATTCCTAGACTAATCCTTACACTCATGATCCAGATTATAGTTTCTAAACTTCTAACAAATAGAATTTAAAACAAGAAAGAAGAACAGACTAAAAAGCAAACTGTATGTTTGTTAACAGAAGAATACTCTTTTCTTCTAATCCAGGGAGGGTTTCATACTTATTCTTAGTGTCTACCTCCATCCACCTCTGATCAATAGTTATAATGTAATATGAAATTCACAATTATCTCAATACCCACAATTCACTACTGAACCATTTTCTTGCATTATAATTCAAATTCCAAGCTTCATGCTGCCAAAACAACCTTGTTTTACATATATATTATAAACACACACACACATATATGTGTGTGTGTATTTTCTTAGGTAAACTTTCTGAAAGTGATTTTCGTACAGATCTAAATACAAGTAGTAATTACAAAAATCATACATGTGATAAAGTCAAACAAAAACAGTGAAAGCAAGGCAACAGGTGAAAAGTAAAGAGTCCCCTCCTTCTCACTCTCATTCTGACTTTGTACATTTTTGTGTTTCTTATAAGACATAGTATGGAGAGATTCCCATGTACTCTTCACATGATTTCTCCACTGGTAACATTGTGTATAAATGTAGTTCAACACCAGAGTCAGGAAATTGGCATTGATACAATCTATTCACCTCATTCAGAGTTCAGCAGTTTTATACACACTCCTGTGTCTGTTTAGTTCTTCCTAATTTTATCACATGTACACTCCTGTGACCACCACCACAGTTAAGAGCCAGAATGACTTCAACATAAGAATCCCTGCTGCTACCCTTTTATAACCATAGCCACATCCCTTCTTCCCCACCTCCCTAATCCCTGGCAATCACAAATCTGTTCATATAATCTTGTCATTTCAGGAATGCTATACAAATTGAATCAGGTTTGCATGTTCTCTTTCGATTTAATTCCCTTGAGATCTGTGCAAGGCTTTGGCATATATCAAACAATTTGTTCCTTTTTATTGCTGAAAAGTAGTGCATGATATACATACACTGCTGTGTTTAACCACTCTGCTGTTGAAGTACTTTTGAGTTCTTTCCAGTTTGGGGCTATTATAATAAACCTGCTTCAAACATATTTCTCTTTTCTACCAGAAATGCATGAGTGATCCAGTTTGCCCACACCCTCACCAGCATTTACCATGTTTACTATCTTTTATTTTAGCCGTTCTAACAGATGTGTAGTGGTATCATATAGTATTTTTAATTTGCAGCTCCCCAACAATGTTGAACAGAACATCTTTTCATGTGCTATTTGCCATCTGTACATCTTCAGTGCAATGGGTACTCATGTCTGTTGTCCATTTTCTAACTGCATTGTTTTGAGAAATTTCTGCATTGTTTTCAGTGATAGATTCTTAGGGAACTTACAAATGTTAAGAATATGTTTTTGAGGCAGGTGTGGTGGCTCACGCCTGTAATCCTATCACTCTGGGAGGCTGAGGCGGTGGTTTGTTTGAGATCAGGAGTTCAAGACCATCCTAAGCAAGAGCAATACCCCATCTCTATTAAAAATAGAAAAAAAAAAAAAAAAAAACTAGCCAGACATTGTGGTGGGCACCTGTAATCCTTGGGAGGCTGAGGCAAGAGGATGTCTTAAGCCCAGGAGTTTGAGGTTGGCTGGGAGCTATGATGCAACAGCACTCTACCCAAGGTGACAAAGTGAGGCTCTGTCTCAAATATATACATATATATATAGATAAATAGATACAATAGAGGAAACTGGTATGATAATACCATTAACTTAAGGTTAATTTCATTAAATATGACAATGGAAGAATGACTTTTATTTAGGATAGAAGTGACAAGATTTTTTTTTTTTTTTTTTTTTTTTTGCTGTTTTTGGCCAGGGCTGGGTTTGAACCCACCACCTCCATCTGGGGCTGGCGCCTTACTCCTTTGAGCCACAGGTGCCACCCGGAAGTGACAAGATGTTTTTTAAAAGGTGGGATGTGGAAGGATCAGTTGAAATAAGAGTGGCAAAATGTTGATAATTATTGAAGCTGAGTAATAGATACATGGGAAGTTCTTTATATTACTTTGTTTTATGGGTGGTGGGATATTTATATATTAAACTCACAGAATGGTAGAAAATATTTCAAAGTATACATCTGATAAGGGATTAATATTCAAAACAAATAACCCAATTAAAATGGTGAAAAGACTTGAATAGCCATTTCTTTTCTTTTTTTTTTTTTTATTTAAGACAGAGCCTCAAGCTGTCACCCTGAGTAGAGTGCCAGGGCATCACAGTTCACAGCAACCTCCAATTCCTGGGCTGACCCAATTCTCTTGCCTCAGACTCCGAAGTAGCTGGGACCACAGGCACCCATCAGAACACCTGCCTATTTTTTGGTTGTACTTGTCATTGTTGTTTGGCAGGCCCGGGCTGGATTCGAACCCGCCAGCTCTGGTGTATGTGGCTGGTGCCTTAGCCACTGGAACTACAGGTGCCAAGTCTAAACAGCCATTTCTTTTTTTTTTTTTTTTTAATTGTTAAATCACAGCTATGTACATTAGTGCAATCAAGGGGTACAATGTGCTGGTTTCATATACAATCTAAAATATTTCCATCAAACTGTTCAACGTAGCCTTCATGGCATTTTCTTAGTTATTGTGTGAAGACATTTGTATTCTGCCTTTAGTTAAGTTTCACCTGTACCCATTCTAAGATGAACCATATGAGTGGGCCTACCCATTACCCTCCCTCCACCCTAACCTCCCCCCTCCCTTCCCCTTCCTTGGCCCTTTCACCATAGTCTTATGCTATAGGGGTTATAGCCGTCATGTGAAAGCTTTAATTTAGCTTCATAGTACGGCTGAGCACATTGGATACTTTTTCTTCCATTCCTGAGATACTTTGCTAAGAAGAATATGTTCCAGCTCCATCCATGTAAACATGAAAGAGGTAAAGTCTCCATCTTTCTTTAAGGCTGCACAATATTCCATGGTATACATGTACCACAATTTGCTAGTCCATTCGTGGATCGATGGGCACTTGGGCTTCTTCCATGACTTAGCAATTATGAATTGGGCTGCAATAAACATTCTGGTACAGATGTCTTTGTTATATTGTGA